>CAWVNO010002142.1:0-91000 GCA_963930645.1 Salticus scenicus | reverse complement strand
TTCATTATTAAATCTTGCCTATCAGCATGTAAAGATCAGTTTTCAGGGTTTTTGCATGCTAGGTAGTTTCACCCCTGGTATCCCTTAATCTGTGCGTGCACAGTGCGCACGGGTCTACGCTGCCGACGGCAGTGGGGACCCGATGTAAGTTTTTACTCGATCAAAAAGATTTTTTTTTTTTTTTTTTTCAATGAGCGAGAATATGGATTTTTGAGGATTCATTCATTATAGTGATTCATTTAAAAATAGTGACCCGCTAGCGGGCGAAGCTTACAAGTATCTATTAAAATATGACTAGACAATATCTCATAAGAAACTTGCAAAGAATTATTATTTATAGAGATTTTATACGCTGTTCTAGTGAATAAACAAGAGATATTATTAACGCTATATAACAATACAAACATTAAACTATACAATTTGTTAAAAAATAAATAAATAAATAAAGTGTGAAAATAGTGTTATTAAAATAGTATTTATTTTGTTTTTACAGAAATTTCTTATTTTGAATGTTTAATTTGCCTTATAATGCATTAAGAACTTTCCAAATATCATTTAATACAGGTAGCCATATGATATTTCATTATTAAATCTTCCCTGTCTGCATGCAAATATCAGTTTTCAGGGTTTTTGCATGCTAGGTAGTATCACCCCTGGTATCTAAAGGTAGAAATTAAGAAATTTGGTTGGTGGCCACTGGCTTTCATTTTTTTAGTGGCCACTTTAAAAAAGTTAGTGGCCACTGGCCACTCGCTGATAAAAGTAAAAGTAAAATAAAATTTTCTTTTCTTTAATTTTTTCAATGTTCAGTCTCGACAAATCATTAAGAAAATAATTAAGGTAATCAACTTTTTGAAACTCATCCACAATAATATATTTCTGATAAATTTTAATAAATGAAATAGGAATAGATTTACATAATTTATACTATGAATGTAAGAAAATACTATTCAATACAAAATTCATATGTTTAAAATGCTCTTTTGTTTATATTATTTTATAACAGAAAATTCTGATTATATTGCCCCTTCACTATCCTGAATGGTGTCGATTTTCTACTTTTTCAAAAAAAAAAAAAAAAAAAAAAACATCTTTGATTCATGAAAATATATTAGTATATGTAAATAAAAAAATATATTTTTTTAATAATACTTTTTTATTTTGCAAGTTTCTTTTTCTTTTTTTTTTTTTTTTTTCTTGTTACAAATGAATTATAAATTAATTTTTCTTTAATAATAATGAATTTTTAATAATTTTCAATTATAATCCTCCTCTCTAACTGAATTTAGAGAGTGTGGCTGTAGTCGAGATTTCACAATGAAATTGTAGCTGTCACTTTTTAAAAAGTTAATTTTGACATATTTTAAAATTAGCAGCACTAATTCATCTTAAGGATAAACAAGATCTTAAGCCCAATCATTAAATGATAATTCAATATAGAAAAAAAAAAAAGAAAAAAAAGAAATCAATTTTAAGATATTATCAAATTTGTAATTTAATGGTCTGTAGTATGTAGTACATCAGTGTAACTCAGATTAGGCATAACAAATTACATATAACTGAAAAATAAAATAGTAAAAGAACAGAATGCCTTCAAATTTCTTTCCCTTTCGTAAAAAAAAAAAAAAGAGGCTTTAAATGTGCGTTCCAACTTTCTTTTGAAGGACTTTTTTACTTTTTTTGGACGAATGTGAATTAATTTTGGACATTTGGAGATGGGGCTATTGAAGTGAAAATGCGTCGAATGACGTTTTTAATTTTTCTGCGAACGTAATACAATCAGAGTTTCAGCCAATTGATTATCCCACGAGCTTCCTTTTCGTCTCTTTCTCCCGAAAGTCGGCCGAAACTCTCATCTTGACATTTTTTAAAAATCAAAAATCTAATACTTTTATAGAAAAATGGAAAAAAAGCCATACTTTTTTTTAGTATATGAATAAGACTACCTGCCAATTTCCAGTGTTTACTGTTAAAATTGACTTCCGAAAATGTCTGTAAGTGGCGATGTTAGATTTGAGAAAGCCTGAATTCAAGGAGCACGGCGCGTTTACTGCGAAAACGCTGCCGTGCGATCCAAGTTTGCATTGGAATGGGGTATTCTATAAAGAATGGGTAGAAAAATTTTAAGTGTTTACTATTAAAATTGACTTCCGAAATATGTTTGCAAGTGGCGAGGTTAGATTTTAGAACAGCCTGAATTCTTTGCGCGGCGTGTTTACTGCGAAAAAGCCGCCGCGGAATCCAAGTTTGCCTTGGAATGGGGTATATTTTATAAAGAATGGGTAGAAGAGAAGTGGCCACTGCAGTGCCGGCCAAAGGCAATTTCTTTAGTCGCCACTTTTAAAAATCTAGTCGCCATGTGACGAGTGGCGACCGGTAATTTCTAGCTTTACTGGTATCCCTTAATCTGTGCGTGCGCAGTGCGCACGGGTCTATGCTGCCGACGGCAGTGGGGACCCGGTGTAAGTTTTTTTCGATGAAAAAGATTTTTTTTTTTTAAATGAGCGAGAATATGGAATTTTGAGGATTCATTCATAATAGTGATTCATTTAAAAATAGTGACCCACTAGCGGGCGAAGCTTACTAGTATCTATTAAAATATGACTAGAGAATACCTCATAAGAAACTTGCAAAGAATTATTATTATTAGAGATTTTATACACTGTTTTAGTGAATAAACAAGAGATATTATTAATACTCTATATAACAATACAAACATTAAACTATACAATTTGTTAAAAAAAAAAAATAAATAAATAAATAAAGTGTGAAAATAGTGTTATTAAAATAGTATTTATTAGTAACAAGCTACCTTCGGTGACCAGCTGGTTTCAGTTCCTTTAAAAGCCAGACCATATTAAACCACTGCTCGGTGGCGCCTACTCTCCACTTCAGAACCTACAACAGTTTTACAAGAAAACATGACATGTATTTTCCTACTAAAATTAAGTGGCATAGCATAAAAATGATTTAAAAACAAAGCATATATATATATATAAATATTAAGTTATAATGATAATTAAATTCAGTTAACTCTTGGTTAACCAGTATTCAACAAACCTGAAAAATTCAGAAAACCCTTTTTTCTCTTTTCCAATAAATTGTTTTAAAATATTTGCTGCTATTTTAGGAAGCTTATGGTTTTCATTTTCATATAATTAGTGTCCAAGTTAATATAATGCAAATCAATGTTTATACAAAGGCGAATGTCCCAGAAATTCACAATATTTTTGTAGCCGATTACTGAAATCTGCCATTATTTTGCCTTAATCGATAAATTCGCATTTTTTACAAAATTGCATCTCTAAATATTCAGTTTATTTTGCTACTAATCGATGATTAGGTAACAGTTCTTTAATTCAAGGATGAGATTGAATAAAGTGTAAAAGATAAATAAATAAAACTTTATGAAAAAGATAAACATTAAAACAAAATATAAGAAATCTCAGAACTGTTAAATTGGTTATCGCTTTCTAAAAATTGATTACTTAATTTTTAATATTTTATTTTTAAAAGAAAAAACACAAAATTTCACATCATGAAAATTCACATTTCAATACTTTAAAATAAAATGCTTAATAGAAAAATAAATATTTTTTTTTAGAAATTGATTTCCTAATTTTTATTTTTAATATTTCATTTTTAAGTAAAAAAAAAAAAAAAAAAAAAATGCAAAATTATACATTGTGAAAATTTACATTTTATAACTTAAAAAAAAAAAAAAAAAAAAAAAAAAAAAAAATAATAATAAATATAATAATTTTTAGAAAGGGATAACCTTATTAACAATTGTGAAGTTTCTGAATGTGAAAATGGAAATAAAAAATATGCATTAATTGATGAGTTATGATGGAGCAAAATTCTCCATAGAATGACATTGGCTTTGGCTTCCGGCGACAATAAGTAGAAAGTGATTGCTTAACTGATTGCCTGCATGTACATACTTTTCAGGCTTTAATTTTATTTGTCTATTTTAAATTTTAAAAAAAATTAAAGCTAATTTCCAATGTTAACATTTTATTTGGGTATGTGCATAAGAAACTTATAAGGCTAGTAGTATTGCAAAAATACTGGATTTAAAAAAAAAAAAAAATAGATCTGATACAATGCACATGAACAAATATATTCATATATATGTGTTACATATTAATTTATGTGATGCATTATTATCTATGCATTAAGTTATTAAGTAATGTTAATTTGAACTGAATTCAAAAATAATTTTAATTATTATATTGTTTGATCTGTAATTTTTTGCCATTAATAAAATCATAAATATTCATATTTTACATCAACTAATAAATTTAGAAAAAATGTCATTAAATAAAGAAAATAAAAATAGTAATTCATCATTTTAGGATATTTACATATTCAACATATTTACATAGTATTGTGTGCAACTAAGCTAAATATTAAGCTCAAAAGCAAAGTAGACTGAATGTGAATACTCAAAATAAATATGAAATAATTGGTGCATGTCCAGAAAGCATTTAAATTTTTGCTGTTATGTTAATAGTGAATTAAAAAAAAAAAAGCATGTGTGTGGTCTATTTAAAAAAAAAAATATATATATATATATATATATATATATATATCTCAAGAAATACGAAGGGCGAACTCGACATCAGGTCAATTTTCTTTTTTTTTCTTTTTTTTTTCACCATCTGATTCTAGATCCTTCAGAGAATCCACACAGGTATAGCTTTCCTGTTGAGATCACCCTTGTTTCCGTCTCAAAATATGCATGGACGATGCATATTTCCAGCATATGCATATGACGCAAAAAAAAAAATAATTTTCAAATGCGTTTTTCTCAAAATCTCCTTTTGTTGAGTTTGCCCTTCGTATTTGCAACACTTCATATGTACTAGCTTGGTTATAAATAAATTTCTTAGTAATAAATAACAAACATATACTATATTAAACTTGATTATAGTAAATTATTTAATATAACAAACTTATAGTACAATAAATTTAAATACATAGGTATAACAATTATACAAAAGTTTATATATATATATATATATATATATATATATAATATGTTTAAAAAGAATATCTTTCATTAAATTCAAGCAAATACTTATCAATTATGAACATAAATGTGTTTTTTTGATGACTATGTAAACTGTAAAAAAATGCCACATGCTAAAAACCTAACCGCAATCAAATGTAATATAATTTATTCTGCAAGCTTTTATTTCTATTTTAGTGAATGACACGAATAAAGTCTTTGAATTTTCAGGGCTCTTGTTATTGTTTTAAAAAACTGTTAAATCAAACAACAATTCTGACAAGAATCCCATTTTCAAAAAGCATTGTATAATTTAGCAGACATTGTTTACTTTCAAGTAAATGCATACACATTAAAAAATTCTTTTTTCCTCCTAAGAAAAAACTTTAAATTTTAAGTAATGAATAAAAAAATAAAAAATAAACCAAGCATCAAAAAGCAAAATGAGAAAATAAAGCTTTTAACCATTACAAAAATATATATGAAATATAATTAAAGAGGATATTTCGATTGAGATAAATTGTAAAAATGTTTTTAATTTCTAAACTAAGAAAAAATAAAATTTGAATAATCAAACATATTACTTGATTATCCTATCTGAAAAAATAAAATAAATAAAAAGTAGGTTAAAAAGAACACTACTTATAGTGAAGATTTCCCGGTACATAAAATTATTCGTCACTAACTGAAATATGCAATAATATTTGTTTAAATTTTACAACGCTAAGACTAATATCATGTTTACACAGTATACGCTAAGATGAAGATTTCATTTTGAATCACATATATTATCTACGACTTTTAATCAATATACATCTATAATTTTAAATTGTGTAAATTTGAGTTATCTTATATTCTATATCGGAAACAATATTTAAAATTACTTACTTTTTACAAACATGGACAGCAAAACACACCGCCATCTCGCTTCTTGCTTCTTATGCTGGGCTGGTGCTTGTTTCGCTTCTCTCTGATTGGCTATTAGAGTTTTCAGAAAGTTGTAGTATCAATGCTCAACAACATTGGTAGATATCCATCAATATCGATCGAGATCAAAATCAACCAGCAGATTTATTTATTTATTTCCCTTCAAGAATTTTTCTTAACAATGCTAAATATTTTCAATGACGAGCTGATCGTAAAATTGAGCAAGAAATTCCGAGAACAAACCTTATCTTTCTTACCGTTCTTTGCCGAGATTGGACGATATTGACCAATATTCCCGTTTTTTACAACATTATAAAATGCTTCTATTAATAATTTTATAGAACTTAAAATACTGTTAAATATATTTCTGTCCACTACGTATCGAAAAATAACAAAAATTTTGGTTAAAAAAAGCTAAATATCAATAGTTCCGAATTTCAATACTGTCATTCCAACATTGGGTAATATTGGCCAATATTGAAAAGAAACAACCGACTGACGCCAATGCTTGCCGTGGTTGGGCAACATTGAGCCAATATTGAGCAATACCGCTGTGCTACCTGGGTTTATTCTCATATACTTTATATATATATATATATATATTTACTAAATAAAATTTACTAAAACAAAATTAAAAATATTAATGAATGTAAAAATAAATTTATTTTAAAACAAACTTCGTTTTGTGGCATGTTACAGTGTAGATCTGTGAATGCTATGTTAAAATGTTTTTTTTTTTTTTTTTTTTTTTGAAGAAATTCGTATTTGAAAAAATAAGCATTCTGTATGGTTAAACATCACTGCAAATGAAAACGAAATACTATATTTAAAAAATCTCATAGTAAGAAGCATTATCTCGCCTTTCTTTCAATGCACTCCTAAACTCACGCTTCTGGCGAATTTTCATGACTCATTTCTGGCGAAAGCGCTTTTGGCTACATAGGCTTTCGCCAATGCTCTGCATGGTTGGGTGTTCCTAAATATGCGACCCGGGCCCCTTCGTTTTCAAGCCAAGTACTCTGCGACTGGGTTACTGGCGGTGTTGCAATGCCGTTACTGAGTTTATATTACACTGTCATTAAATTAACATCTTTACATTTTCTTTCATTATGTTTGATGAATTTATATAAGTTAGCTTAGAATTTATAGCTCTGAGGACTTCATAATTGATTAAATTTAGAAAGTTATTCTTTAGTCTTCAATTTTAGACTGTTTCGTTTACTGCACTTTACAAAAGCGATACATCTTTTGTCACTCGTGAACTTTCTATCCGAATATCTTTAAAACAAATGACTAAATGCATACATTGTTCACACAAAAATTTAATAGTTTTGAAAGTTCTCTCCAAAAAGTATAACATATATATATATATATATATATATAGTGTTTTTATTTTATTATTATTATTTCATTACTTCTTATTTAACCCGTTAGTAGTCACTATAGACAGCGCCACCTATTACAGATTGTGCACTTTTTATTTAACTCTCACCAATAATTTTAAAAAGTGATGTGATCGACGTTTCTTCGATTTTATTTGCGTTAATTTTTGGTGGCTATTGAATAAAAAAATCTGGCAACACTGAAGGATGGGCGGCAAATCAACCGACTAGCGACTACTAACGGGTTAAAAATGTTTGACAACGTTTGCGCATTTCTCTTTTGACTACTTCCTCACTGTGATTCGTCAGTTATTATCCGATATCGACAGAATTTCAGTCTCGACATTCGGTTTCCGATATGGATTTCCGATATGTTCGTTGTAGGGCAAAAAATGAATCTCGAGAACATGAGTGCAGAGTAGGATACATCGATACATCTCGAAAATACATCGATACATCGATTTAAAGCATGGAATTTAACACAGATAACGGAATCTTTCAGTTGGCGATATATTACAACCGCCACGATTATCAGGAACTCAGCTGTGAATGCCTTTCAAGAGACCATATCCGTTTCCGTGAGCCCAACTTTTCATCCCGTGCTGTGATACCCGGTAATCGTTGACACGAAGTAGTGGATGATACTCGTATAACGCATATTAGACATTGGATTAATCTGAAGTCGCTGCTCACGGCTACGATCTGAATATGTGTTATCGTCTTTTATGATCATGATCTTGCTTTATTCGGAGTCGATTATCAGATGAGAAATAACGCATGCGTGATATTAAACACTGATGACTGAGACGCTGCGTGATATTCATCCGATTTTTTTTATTCGAGGCGAACAATATGAATATTTGTTATCGCCATTACAATGTTAATCAATAACGGTTATTGCCTATGAATACAATTAACAATTGTTTATGTCATTAGTTTTATTAAGAAATAACTGAACTATTTCGGCATTTATTTAGATCCATATTTGTTAAAAAAGAAAAATAAAGTCTTATATACTGTTTTTTTTTTTTTTTTTTTTTTTTTTTTTTTTTTTTAGATTTTAATTTATGTTTCAATTTAAATAATTTTTTAAAAGCTCTTTCATACATTTATACTGAATTTATTTTTTTATTATTTTCACAGTTACTTAATTTATTTCAAGTATTATATTATTTCTGACCAATTTAGTGAAATTTTGGTGTTATTTACTTTTATAGTTTTATTTCGTTAAACAAGCAGAAGCAATTTCTTTACTCAGGTTACTGATTATTTTCTACTGAGAATCTAAATTCAAAGGCGGGAGGAAAGCAGCACTAATAACTTTTATTTTAGAAATCTTTTTGTTCTATAGTATAATAAAATAATTTATATTATTTTTTTTATTTAATCTTTCACTTATTTATTTATTTATTTATTTTTTTGTGTGTGTAAATTTAGTTTTCATGCTTTTATTAATTTTTTCTATTTACAAAAGACGAAAATATATTGTGTTTATGAGAATTTTCGATTACCAGTTTTCTATGAATATTTACTCATTTTCAGGTATCCTAATACTAGATTCGGCCATTTTTAGAAAACGTTTGTCGTGCGTTACAGAATTTTGTAAATACTATATCTCATTAACCAAAAAACGGAATTCAACAATACTTTATACTTGGTTCAACCTTTACTTAAATTACTACACTGTAAAAAATGAACATGCTATATTACATCACAATGTGTAGGTAAAAAAATCGCAAGCACCATGTGCGGTAAATTGCAAGTGTGTTGTAAATAAGTACGTGCTTAAATTTTCAAAGAGTGTGGTTTTTTTTTTTTTTTTTTTTTTTTTTTTTGAAAAACGAAAAAAAAAAGGATTATATTAGTTTTCTTTTTTCATTTCTTTTTTTTTTATCTTTTTTTTTTTTAAGCTATATGTGTTTCAAAAACAAAAACTATTTCATTTACGAGACAAAACTTAAGTTAAAATACATTTTAAAACAAAATATACATATAAAAATAATTAAAATATATGTGTCTTAATTTTATATGTGTTTTATGTTATATATGTGTTTTAATTTTTATTTCTTTTAAAGTTATACTTGTTTAATTTGTTTTATTTATTTCATCTTTTTTATTCTGTCAATAAAGTTTGAAGATGTTATGCATTTTAATAGGAAATACAATATGTGTAATAACTTTCAATAAATTCTGTTTTATAAAGTAATATTAGAATTGAAACACAGTAACGATTTCTTTTCAACATAAAAATATTTAACCATTTAAATAAATAAATAAAAAAAGTTTTACATTGCTTATTCTATTTTAAAAATAACTATGCATCAATTTTTAATCCGCTAAAGAAATATTAAATTTGTCAAATGACAAACATTATTTAATAAGTACTTCAAATAATTATAACTACTTTAAATTTTTTTAGAACGTATGAAAATTAAAATGACAGTTTTCAATGCTTTATTAAACTATATTTTGCAGGATACATATATCTATACAATTTTAGCAAACATTTTATTTAAAAAAAAAAAAAAAAAACTTTATCAATACATTTTGCGTAATAAACTACATTGAAATAATCTAATAAAGCGAACAAATTAAAAAAATAAAAATGTAATCATGATGCATAAAATAAAGGACACTTGAAATATAAAGAAAAAAAAAAAGTTGTAATGGGATGCTGAAAATTGCACAAAAGGTTCATATTAAATATTTATCAAATAATGTTCTTATTCTGAATACCATAATATTTTTCAGAGTTAAACACTAATACACCATTTTTTATTTTTCCAGTAAGTAATAGTAATTTAAATCATTTTTAAAATAAATTAGTATTCGATCCTCCATTTTTTCGTTTACCGTTTATCATAGCGGAAGTCATAATAAACATTTAAAAGTTTTAGTTTGTGTTTGAAGCTCATTCGCGTATCTGTGTCACATGACTGTGTGATGCCATAGAAAATGTAAGAAAACAGCACGTTCTGCTCGAAAAATTTTTACAACTGGAGTGCTTGATTTTATCACATCACAAGATGAGGGATGTTCGTTGTAATTTTACAATTTTTCTTTACAGTGTACTGATTAGATTTTTGAACATACCGCCCAAATACATTATACTGCAATTTTGGTCATGTAAGATAAGGCTATATATCACAGTTTCTATAGTTTATCAATGCACGAAACTTGAATGAGAGTCGTGACGAAAAGCTATGTTTATTCAATTAGTGTCCATATTGACTGAGAAATGTTGCTGCTTTGTTGAAATGTAACCCTGTTTACGGAAAAGCAATATATCAACTTCTATGATATATAAATTCACCAAACTTAGAATGTAAAATGGATATTTTTGATAGATTTCATCATCTCAACAAACTTTTTCATTCTTTTTTGTCCAAGTCATCTTTTCCGGAAATATAAACAAACTAATTTCGCCATAATCAAATATAATCTTGAACATCAAATAAGTGTGATGTATTCTGAATCACGCATGGGGGAAAAGAATTATAGACTGATAATGCATAGTTAATAGTTCTTTTAATTTACTTAAAAGAACTATTAATATTAAACTTTATGTTTACGTGAAATGATATTATTATAAATATTAACATCTAAATTACTGTTTGATTTCATTCAACAGTATCATTTAATGATTGTATAAAATAAGATATCATCTTTCTCATCAGATGTCATAATATAATGTTAATCTAATAATTTACAATGCATAATAATATAATCAACATTGTAATTTAAATTCATTCTGTCAGTCTGTAATAAGTTCCCAACAGGAAAGGATGCATAAAAATGCATTCCTTAAAACATATTCTAATAAAGCCACTAAGTAATTATTGAGTTGTTTCAAACGTTATTCCAAATAATTGAAATATTCTTTTTTACATCATTAAATAAATAATATTAGGCTTATTAGTACAGTATGATATACTGCAGTGAATAATTAACTAGCTCAATTTGGATAATCTGAATCGTCCGATGCCAAGAGATGAGGCTACCTACTGCTATACAGTATACAAGGTAAGTGAATATTTTATTGTTTTTCTCTAAAGTCTTTGCTTGTATTAAGAAAAATCTACCAAGGCAAAAATGTGTTAAATAATAATTCCAACAATTTTCAAAAACTATGCTATGATAATTTGACAGTTTGCAGCGGTTGCCGAGAAAGAAAACTTGTAAATCTCTAATTGGTAGTCCTTACATAGAATTATATCTGTTCATTTAAATTATTTTTTATTTTCGAGTTATTTGTTTCATATCGCAGGTAAAATTTATTTATCTCAATACGTTGTTGCAGTTTTTTTTTCTGTTGACTCATCCTTCTTCAGATATTTTATTCAGCCCTCAGAGCTGCCAACCTAATCCGGCAAATTGTTAACGCCCATTGAAAAACGCCCCTTTTTCTATACCACTTAATTTTTTAGAGTAACTCTCTTCAAATGTATCTATGATGAATTAAGTAGAAAAATACTCTAAAAATTAAGTGGTGTAGAAAAAGGGGCGGCATTAACAATTTGCCGGATTAGGTTGGCAGCTCTGAGCCCTCCAAACCAAGGATAAAAATTTATTTTTTTATTGCTGTAGCTATGACGTAAGTTTCAGTGTTATCTCGGGAAAACTTGTGTTTTATTTTATAAAAATGATTTTGCTCAAGTTTATTGCGTTAATTATGTATTTTAGAATTTTTTAAAAATAAAATACTGAGATAGTTGAATGCGTTTAAATGAAATAATACTGCTACGTAAAAATGCAGTAATATATGAATTAAGCCTGTGCATATATGTGTTCCCATTATCTGTTTTTCTATACTAATGTTGATATGGTGTTGCATTAATAAGAAATTGAGCATATAAAAGAAGTTAGTGTATTCTGTATATTTTATAATATAATGGATTTGTTCCATTCAATTCAACCTTTTTTTATACACTGATGGAAAAAAAATCCCAACACCAAGAAAAAATTATTGTACAGTAATAAAATTTCAGCAATACATTTGTCTAGGTAACATATTTAATTGATTAAAGTTTCAAGATCACAGGTAGAGCCATTGGCGAGAAGAGCCATTTCAAATGTGAAATGTTGGTACATTAGTAACCGGTGTAACCGCCAGAATGTTGAATGCAAGCATGCAAACGTGCATGCATTGTGTCGTACAGGTGTCGGATATCAGTTTGTGGGATGGAGTTCCATGCCTGTTGCACTTGGGCGGCCAATGCAGGGACGGTTAATGCTGGTTGTGGATGACGCTAGAGTTGTCGTCCAATGATGTCCCATACGTGCTCGATTGGAGAAAGATCTGGTGATCTAGCAGGCCAAGGCAACATGTCGACACTCTGTAGAGCACGTTGGGTTACAACAGCGGTATGAGGGCGAGCGTTATCCTGTTGGAAAACACCCCCTTGAATGCTGTTCATGAATGGCAGCACAACAGGTTGTATCACTAGACTGACGTACAACTTTGCAGTCAGGGTGCGTGGGATAACCACGAGAGTGCTCCTGCTGTCACACGAAATTGCTCCCCAAACCATAACTCCAGGAGTAGGCCCTGTGTGTCTAGGCCGCAGACAGGTCGCTAGCAGGCGTTCACCTGGCCTCCTTCTAACCAACACACGGCTATCACTGCGACCAAGGCAGAACCGGCTTTCATCAGAAAACACAACAGATCTCCACTCCGTCCTCCAATGAGCTCTAGCTTGACACCATTCACGTCGCAAACGGCAGTGGTTTTGAGTCAGTGGAATGCACGCTACAGGGCGTCTGGCTCGGAGCTGTCCTTGAAGTAACCGATCTGTAACAGTTCGTTGTGTCACTGTGGTGCCAACTGCAGCTCGAATTTCAGCTGCAGACGCAGTACGATTAGCCACAGCCATACGCCGAACACTGCGGTCTTCCTTCTCAGTAGTGCCACATGGCCGCCCGGAACCCGGTCTTCTTGAGGCAGTACCTTCCCTTGACCACTGCTGCCAACACTCATGCACAGTGGATACATTCCTGCCAAGTCTTTCTGCAATATCGCGGAAAGAAAACCCACCTTCTCGTAGCCCTACTACACTTTCTCGTTCAAACTCAGTGAGCTGTTGATAATGGCTTCTTCGTCTTCTTAGAGGCATCCTTGACTAACATTAACCCACTACGTCAAATCTCAACTGTAAATAACGATCACGAACCTTACAGCGCTTATTTAAAGCAAACCTCATTTGCATGTTGATAGTGTCGCTACTAGCGCCACACATGCGCGTAGCTCGAAATTTGAATCGACGTCATCTTTTAGATGTATAAACACGCCAACCAAATTTCGTTTATCCAGCGCAGCTCCTTCCTGGTGTTGCGATTTTTTTTCCATCAGTGTATATCCAGAATTGACATTTAAATTAACATTATGAAAGGGATTCCAAAATATTTAAGTACAATATCGTGATACATCGCGATATCGCGATTTTGCCTTCACAATGTATCGTGATATTGAAATAGTGACATCGCCTACTCCTAGTGCCGAGTTCTCCCAAATTCGATATCGGCAAGTTTACATCACGAAAATATTTCGACATGTTCGTTGTAGGACTTTTTCGAGTCAGTGGCTCCAGTAGATATTGTTGTGCGTTGACGAGTCAGTGCATGAGTGTAAGACAGGTGGCACGCTGGCGCGCCCCATCATCGACTGCCCCAGATACAAGAGTATCCATGCAGTCCTAAATAAATGAGTGTAAGTATACTTTTAAATATATAGTTAATGTATGGTATTAACATTTATTTAAAGTTTAAGGAATTTTATTGATTTATCTTAATGAAAGGAGAACCAAATAGCTTATCTAAATATCAAAGTCTTGTATGATACATAATTTACAATTGATGCTTTGAATTTAAATATAATAAAAATATATTTACAAGATCTCAATTCATATTACAGAATTAGACGCTGTTATAAGGTACTCAGAAATAGTCTTATTAAATTTTATGAATGTGTTTAAGTATGTCGTATGGCAGAATTTATCAATTTTCACTTCAGATGTAGTTGTGAAAGGGCCTTGCTTTTAAAACTGATAAATATCTTAATTATAACATCACCTGAAACTCAGAATACAAATAATACATGTTTATAGAATTATTGATTTCAGGATTTTGTTAGATAAATTAGCAAATATCTTAAAGTTTAAAGGTAATAATGATAATTAAAAATTAAATATAAATCTGAGCATTTGAAATCAAGGTAATTGAATGAAGTATTTTTAAAAGTTAAGTTACGATTGCTAGTTTAATGAATCCGGATGATTTAAAACTCTATTTAGTGTTTAAAAAATTCGCTTAATTATTAATAAACATATAATTATCATTACCCTTTTTCTATATTCTATAGAAGAAAGATTTAAGAAAAAAATGACCACCGGTTTTCGAAGGATTTATACATTTTGCGATCCCTTGAACATTGTTTTCAGATCTGGCAGATTTTTTTATTCAATAATCACCAATAATTTTTAATTGTAACTTTTGCCTATTCACTTCGAAGATTAATTGTGCATTATGTATATCAAATATCACTTTTTAAAATTATTGGGGATTATTGAATGAAAAATCCGCCAGATCTGGCAACGCTGCTCTTGAACGCGATTTGACCGTTTTAGAAAACACGAGTCGTTCTATCTCTGTGTGTGAAAATTATATTACGAACTTTAGCTTGAGAATTAATGCACAGATTTCAGAAAAAGTTATATTTATTTGCATCTTCGTATAAACTGGTATCTAAGAATTTTTGGTGATTCTAATTTAGCGGGTTGCACTGTCGTTTTGTTTTAACATAAATTTTAATATGGCAGCGTACGACAAAATTTCATATAAATAAAAACATTGAAGATTACTTTTAATTAATGACTGTGAAATTAGATTAAAATATTTATAATAGTAATAATGAAGAAGGATAAAATTTTTGTATATCTAGCACAGCTTCTACCAAGGGTGTAAATTTTATATATGAGTACTTTTCAAAAGAACAAATACATTTAAAACAAAAGATTGAATATATATGAAAATTTGAAACAAAATTAAAATTTCTCTTTCAATTTTTTACCAAAAATGAAAAACACTAAGTTATTGTTTATAGGGCACAAATTTGACATTCCTTGAAATAATTTGGAGGCTATTTATACTCGCAAACGTGTTTTTGTCGCCTGCCTCCCTCGGGGGGGGGGATATGAGGGGAAATTTACAAAACCCCGTCTTAGAGAGTATCAGAGATTTAGAACAACCTTCACACCAAAACTCGTGACCCAGTTCCACGCAGAATCGGTGTGGCAGTATTCAATCTGTGGGTGAAATCACGTTTTGTGTTATACTATTTTAGTACTTAAAATAAAAAGAAAGAAAATAGATAAGTAAATAAAAGGGTTATTTCAGAAAGTTACATAAGTTAGCTCTAACTCATAATTTTTATCATTTAATTAGTTAGCTCTAACACATAATATTTAGGCATTAAATTAAACTGTAATTAAATGTATTGTTTGCCAATGTGGGTTACTGCGTGTTTCACTGTAGGTTGAGACCATGGAGCTTGTTCCTCCGGCTGAATCCGTTATCTTTAATTTTCCCCCATTGTCTGTTGGCAACCGGTGTGTAAAAAAAGTTTCCTTACAACTTCGAGATTAAAAAAAAAAAAAAAAAAAAAAAAAGCTTTTGTCACACCTCGAAAAGAAAAATGAAATTATTACTGTATCTACTTATAGAAAATGAAAAATAGTATTTTTTTTTACCTAATCTATTATATTAAATCACAAGCGACTTTTTGTAAGACCACTGTTATTAAGACTATCTATAACTCTTAATTATTTCTTTATTATAACTCTTAATCCTTGTGTAAGACCAAAATGGCACGATCTGTGCATGCGCGATGGCTGTTCCTGTCTTTAGACGAAACCGATGACCAATCGCTGAGAGCCTCTTCGGATACCTAGAGGGAGCGTACTCTGAAACATGAACCAATCAGAATAAGAATTTGGCTCATGCCTTCTCGAGACTCGGGATCATGACCGCTAATTTTTAATATTGGATATAAATTTCACAATTTTCTATATTTAAAAACAGTAAGGTGTGTATGCATTATTATTATTATTATTATTGTTATTATCTGATTTCTTTTACTTAGTTAAAGTTTATATTTGTCATGCATTCTAGAGTATTGTAATAATACTGTGATAGATATTTTGTTTAGTGTTCCTTTTAACATTTGTTACGTTTATATTAAATGTTATTGTTAGCATTTTAACATTTTTACTACTTTGTATGTATTTATATGAAATATTACTGTTTGCATTTTTTAATGTTTTGTGTGTACAGTATATTCAAAATGTTAGATTATTACAAAATACGCGAGATTGCACCTGATGAAAATTGCATAGAGCTTTATCAATATTTCTGTATTACACCGACGATAAGTATTTTTATTATTAGTTACTCCCATTATGTATTCAGTTTATTTTTGAACTTTGGTATGTTTTGGTTGCATTATACAAACTGCTGAGTTCTTTTTTTTTTTTCTTTACATATTTTAAAACGCTATGCTGAGTAATGAAATACCAACAATCTATATTTTGTTGATTACTTTCCGTGCCATTTAGAAATAATGGTAATGCACAAAACAATCTCCATCAGCTATAATCTCGCAAATATTGTAAGCATATGTAATTTTTTTGAATATACTTAATAAGATATACATATGCAGCAGAGAGGAAAAAATTTAAATGGTAACATTTTAAATAAACATATAAAAAACAGAAGAAAAAATAAATAGAAGTAGTTTCCAGTGCTAAAAAATATACACAATACTCTGCTCATACAAAGGCATGAACTTTACACATAGAGGAAAAATAAAACAAAATAATGCGTAAGCACTTTATTGTTAAAAAAGAAAAAAGTGGAATATTTCAAATTTATGTGAGAAATTACATAATTTACTTTTTGCAAAATTCTTTTTAGAGAATTACAATTGCAAATCAAACAATAAAAGAAAAGTCAAATGCAAAAATGGATTTTTTTTTTTTTCCCATTTTTTGACTAGCGACAGGTACTGCTTCAGTATTCAGAATCTAAATTTTCATCAGAAATGTAGAAAAAATGCTCATGATATTACTTAATCTGTTTTAAAGTTTATTTTCAATTTGACTTTGAGCACTCAAAGAGTGCTGGAAAAACCTAAATTATTTAACGTATAATTATTGCAATTTTTAGCTTTCACACTTCGTAGTTGTTTGTAAATAACATTTACAAACAACATTATAATATATGTAATAAACATTTCATATATTCTCTTAACAACACTGTAAACGTAAACGTCTTAAATTCAGTTAAAAAAGTGTCTTAAACGTATGGTCATTTTTTAAGCGAAAAAAAAATCTTACTTTTTAAGACACTTTTTTGCAACTGAAATTAAGACACTAAAATGTCTTAAAACACCGCCATGTTTTTTAGGCTTAGAAATACCGCCATGTTAGGCTTAAAAATACCGCTAATTTTAAGGCTTTTTAATAAATAAATAAATAAATAAAGGTGGCCTGCGATTCTTTTTTTCTGTTAAAAATAGATTTTAGAACTCTCTAGAGCATTAAAAAAAAAAAAAAGAAAAAAATTTTTTTTTTTTTTAAATGCCTTTAACCCAGCACTGGAATCGAACTCACATGGTTGCGGAATACGAAACCAAGCATCAGAAGTCGCAGTTATTGCCATGTACCTTGCCAATCAAGCCACCATTTCACATACGAGAGGTCTTTTTTATAATTATATGTAAATCACTATCAGCAAAACGCAGATAATTATATGTTATAATTCGTATTTATTGTTATAAAACTGTTAATAATATACTATCTAACAGTTAATATGCATTATTATATTAAATTTTGTATCTAGAGGTTTAGAATTTTTAAAAAATGCATATAAAATATGTGAAAAACTATACTTATTTCGCCCTCAATATTTTTGGATAACGATATTCTCTTTTAAACTGTTTTTTAAAAGAAAACAAATTATGAACACGAATATTTGAAAATTCGTTGTTTTACGCTTAAGAACAAGTAAATATGTGGATGAAAACAGATTTTAAATCGAAATTAAGAATAATAAATAAAAAACAGTGATGCACAAATTATTCAAGATTCGCTTTCTTAGCTGTAAGTTACTTGCTTTCATATTAATACTTTTTCTTTAAATATCAAATATTAGCTTTAAATGCATGGTTATTTATTATTATTATTATTATTATTTTTTTTTTACCGACTAATTTTTGCGTTATAATATATTGCTTTTTGCGTTATAATAAACATAATTTCATGCAAATATACACATATCTAGAGTAATATTCATTAAAAATTTAATTTCATAAATTAATATTGTTTAAATTGCTTACGCTTTACAACTTAATTTGTAAAATGTATTATATTTATTGAATGAGGAAAGAAATTTAAATAGGCTAAGTATGTTGCTTAAAGTAGATTTCATATAAGAAAAAATGCCAAGAAATGCATGTGTCTGAATTTCCAAAATGGACGAAAATTTAGACGCATTAGCTGTCTGAAATTTCTCATAGTTATGCCTTTTAGATACTTTTTGTGTCTGAATTGGTATTTTAAACACATTTCTGTCTTAAATTAAGATATCTATAATGTCTTAGGTGTATATTAAGGCATTTACGTATCTTAAATGATTTTTCAGTTGTTTTTATGTCTTAAATTAAGACACCTTTATTTGCAGTGAAATATATATAATTAACAAGTATTTTGAAATAATTACTTAATATTTCCTTTTTTCCCTCCTTAAATTAAGAAATTTTATAAAATCAAAAAAAAAAAAAAAAAAGGCTACAGGCTTCAAGGCAATTAATATATTACCCAACTGAACTAAATAATTGATGAAATACTCATAGAGCATTGTGAAAAAATTAGTGGAATTCCCCCTTATAGTGTATTTTTTAGTGAGGTTTTCCAAAATATTGCGAGATTCTCGCAATCCCACCCTCTAATGGAGGAACCTTGAATTAACTGTGCTTATCTGTACTACACCGTCTAGAATAAACAGTGTGGCGCAGTCGCCTATAACCGTGATGTTAAAATGATGCTACAAAAATAGAACTGTGCATACCATGTGATTTTAGCATAGCAACCCACCTAGCAACCAACTGTAGGACAACCGATGGCTGTGTTTACTATTGCACAACGTGGATTCTCACGTATTAAAAAGTTATAAAGAAAAAAAATTCTATAATTAATTGCATAAATCCGTAAAATTAATCTAAAAGGAGTTTCTACTAATGCTAAAAACATTCCCAGATACAGTTTATGGGTGCATCTGCAATTACCTTGTGTTCAAAATGTATGAACATAATACGTAAATATTACCATGCCTATAAAAGCTTGTAAGCATACACATTGTTTGTTTGCCATTGGATTCATTAAGTTTTTGTACATAAAATCAATGTGTGGTTGTTGGAAAGACACAGGCTTTATAACTAATACAGTGGATTGCGTTTATTTTATGATGCATACTTATAAAGCGCTTTTCCGTTTCAAAATGTAATTGTAAACAAAAAATTTCTTAATAATATTTGCTAACTACTCGGTAATTTATATTAAACAACGTTTGAAAGCATAGAGTGAAATAATATTTATTTTAACATAGTTGTAATACATTCCATTAAACAAAATTTTGTATAAGTTATTTTATCAACCTATGTGACTAATGTACTATTTTTCTTTTAATTATACAAAACAAGTAATTTATTGATTGAAATAAATAAAAGACAACATGTTAAAAATTCTATTTTGAAGTAACAATGGCATTTTACATGAAATTAGATTACATTTCATAAAACACATTTTGAAGGGTTCAAATATGTTCAGATGTATAATTCATTGTTTTGTTATTTATTTTAAAATTAATTATTATTTCTTTACTAAGGCCTAAAAATTAACTATATATATATATTATTTTTTTCACTTACAATTCATTATCTAGAGAAAAATATAGCATTCAAGCCAATTTCCAAATGGATTCCAATTTCAAAAACATACTTATGATTTCAATTCACCAGTGTGTGTCTGTGTACATTCTCATTTCCATGAATGTTTTAAAATGCTTTGAAATTGATATATGATTCAGGTTTGCATGTTTCCAATTAAAAATCTATAAATAATAGCACTATTTTTTTTCTACACAGGGGCTCAAATTTGTTACAGTCTATGATAGTATTTCTTTAAAGCTTTTATTATTATCTTTATTCTGCATAATATGTTGTATTAACCCTTTCAAAATTAAAGCCACCTTCTTTTCATCATCTATAGTCAAAATAAAAGGGTGATGTGATGTGACTAAATTTTTAAATACATATAGGTTTTCACAAAAATGAAATTAATTTATAGTTATATTGTGTATAGTATTAAATTTTAGGAATAATTAAATAGGTTTGTTCAAAAATTACTGATGCCAGGAAGGTTAACATATGAATTTAACTTATCTTAATGTATCTGAATATTTTGTGGGACCATTTTAACCTAGTGCTAATTATATTATAAATAATCTCTAAAAAACAGTTAAATTGAACACGTGTCATTTGTTAATTATATTAAAAACATTTTAAACACACGTAAAATTAAATTTTAATTAAATGATGTTAAAAAATTTATCCAAAGCTTTTCGCTTTAACACTAAAATATCATCAGGGATTTTTTATTATTTGTTTCTAATTAGAAACAAATAATAAAAAATCCCTGATGATGCTTTACTATTAAAGCGAAAAGCTTCGGATAAAATTTTTTAACATCATTTAAATAAAATTTTATTTTATGTGTGTTTAAAGTGTTTTTAATATAGGTAATTATATTGCATTACTTAAAGAGTATGATATAAAGCATTAATTAGCTTACAACAAAACTTACCCAATTACCTCTCATGTGTATAAATTACGGTATAGAAATCTGTTGCTTTTTGTGCACATTTGGGTACTTTATACACATTTATCAATTACATAAACTTAAAATAGCTATTTTTCTAATTGTGTCACTTATCTTTCCGAGGTACAATATGAGTAATAAATAAATGCCTATGTACACAAACCAGTCATAATATTTATATAATTCTCAGTGGAAAATATGCCACAGTGTACTTGAATAATATATCAGTTTCAAGGCAATTTAAAATATTTTTTATGGAATAGAGCAAGGAGAGTTGAATTATTGTAAGGATGGATAGTGGCGTATACAGGATTTTATTTCAGGAAGGGCTGAGTTAAGTTCGATAATGTTTTATAACGCATAGAAATATCTCAATCTTTATTTTTTAAATCTTTCTACAAAATTTCCACTGAGGATGGATGATTGTAAAATTTTATCTTTTGAATAATTAAACCCAAAATTTGAAATTTTATTAAAAAATAATAATTTTCTTTTGTGAATAAAAGAAAAATCTAGTTTTTAGAGTTATATTTTTCTATTTGTAATACTTTTAATATTTTATAACTTAACACTTTCGCAATCGGCATACTTTTCCTTTTTGTAAAACTGAATGCCAGGGAATATTGAAGTAAATTCAAGCTAGTTGACACAAACGTTTGTTGTTTAAGCATGGATAAAAGTTAGATATAATGTTTTGAAATGTTACTCTTGTAATTATCTGAAGGTTGAAATGAAAATTAGTCATAGAATATTAGAATGAACCTATAATGGTATTAAAGAATTAATACTCTAATAATACCATTGAAATAATACTAAAGTATTGTTTCCATAGAAATTCTTTAAATGACGTGATTTTGTGTCAGCAGTAACCAGGAACGGAATCTGAAAAGACGTGAATTTACGTCAGTGGCAACTAGCTATAGAAGTTAAAATGACGTGAATTTACGTCAGCGGTCGTGAATGTGTTAAGAAATAAATTTTAGCTTTCTTTTAATTATAAAATAAAGTAAAAATAAAATAAAAATGCTTAAATAAATAAATGACTTAAAAAAAAAAAAAAAAAAAAAAAAAAACCTTTTACAATAAAGTAAAAATAAAAACCTTTTACTTTACTTTCTTTTTATAATTAAAAGAAAGCTAAAGCTTATGTTTTAAGTTGAAGAAAATTATAAATATTATAAATAAAAAATAACTATAAAACCTAGAAGTTTTTAATTCATAAAAATTTAATACATATTTATTAAAGTTTTAAACTTTGATTTTAATCTTTAAAAAAAAAAGTAAAAATACAATGTTTAGATCAATAAATAAATAAATAAAAACTTTGGAAGCATTGAACCAGGGCGATGTTACCTATTATAAGCGTCATTGCAGCTACTTATTGTACTACAAAATATGTCACTGGAGCATTGAGATTTTCTTGAAGTAACTTTCATTTAAGGAATTACTGAAACTTAATTTTTTTTCTCAAAATTGCTTGGCTAGTACACGCTACTGTTTTAATATGTTGTTACTTTCATTTTCAATTTTATAGTATACTAAAATCCAACCCAATTTCCTCCTGACCTGAATTCTTCATGTCGTGATTTGTAGAATGAAAACATTATTGAAAAGATGGTGGTGAAATATCATTCAACTACCAATGATTGCTGATCTGAAGATCTCATGAAAGGCTAAATTACATCTGACACTCGCTCCTGATGATCGTATTCATGCTGTGATGCGAATGTCTGATTTAATTTAGAAGTCTTGTCTTGGATAAAAAGAAATTTAAATGTAACAAAAAGCATTTAATTTTTGAAATCGCCCCTTACATTTGGTACCGAATTTGTAATGACAAGAATGATATTTCTAGTTTATTTTCCATTTTTAACCCGGATTTGGTAGAAGGTTTATGACAAAGAATGTAAGCTAAAAAAAAAAAAGTCTTTACTAATAAAAATGTAAATTCTGGAATCTTTTCAATTCCTAGAACATAAAAGCGAGGTTATACTGTATTTCCTTTATTAACAATAGTCAATACAGATTTATACTTCCCAATTTTCATACAATTTCTACGAAAGATACGTATCAGATTTGTTGGGAAAAAATAAAAAAAGGTACGGATACTTTTTTTCTTGCTTATACGGATCCAGATATGAATACGTATCATTTTTTTCTGGCGAATGTATATGAATACAAATGCGGAGTTCCGACATATAGCTAGTATATATAGACACATGTGTAGTTCCGACACCAGTTTACGTCCAAACCTCTCCATGTCAATAATATCTCCCGTAAAAAACATAGCGAAGAAAATTTTTTTTATACAGATTTGATTTGATTTTGGAATGGAATTTTCTAAACTCTTTTTTTTTTTTTTTTTCAATATGGATCTAAAGGTTGAAAATTAATGTACCATGACTTGATGTCACGCCAAAACTATTTCTACATTTTTCATTACTTTCTTCCACACACTTTAAAAGAAATTACTGGAATTAAATAAAAACCTTTCAAACTTGCCTCAACATTGGGCGGTAAATTTTTCACCTGGGCACCAGGCGAAATATTTACGGCCCAATAATGAGGCAAGTTTGAAAGGTTTTTATTTAATTTAATTATAGTAATGTCTCGTTTATATTATATAATTTCTAATGTAGAAAATACTGGATTCATGAAAATTTTCAACCTTCGATTTTCAGTTGATTTATATGTCTTCAGATGTCCTGAAGATGTTCTGATCATTTGAAAAAATGCCTGTGTGTCTGTTATCAAAATCTTGTAGATGCTGTATCGCACAAACCTGTGGACGGAATTTAACCAAACTTGATATTTAGAAAAAATCTTGTCTTACATTGATGCTGATTAGCTTTTGGTGTATATCACCTAAAAGGTGGCACTGTTAGTTATGGTCTCCTTACTTAAAATATATATATATATTTCAGCTTATATAGCTTATAAATGCACTAAATTTGACATATTGTGTAAAACCATACAAATTAATTTACCTAATAACCATCTCTTACAGGAAGTTTCGTACATTTATACACTATAGAAGATTATTGTCGGCCCTAAAATGGGATTAAATTGCTATTTAACAGCGCCACTTGTTGGCCGATATGCACTCAAACTGAATCAGCAGAGATTTATTTAATATATACCTATAAGTTTGGTACATTGTAGATGCTGAGCCTTTTCTGAAATGAGAGGAAATCGCAACGTGTAAGCGCTCCCTTTTAGATGATATAGCCCAAAAGCTAATCGGAACCAATTCAAACCAAGGTCCAACCAAACATCAAGTTCGGTTAAATTAAGTCCATTAATTTATGAAGTACAGTGTTCGAACTCACAAAGACAGACATTTTCTAAAAATGGTCAAATTGAATTCAGGAAATCTCAAAACGTGTAACTTCACTGAAAACCAGAAATCTATATTTTTTGTTTAATCTTATACTTTCTTCTTATATAGGTAGAAGAATAAATCCATTTTTTTTTTTCATTTTTTAATAAATAGTCAATTTCAGTTAATTCAAATGCAAGGAAATCTCAAAACGTGTAAGTTCATCAAAAACCGGATTTTTTTTTTTTTTTTTTTTTTTTTTTTTTTTTTTTTAAATCTTATACTTTCTTTTTATATATACAGAAGATAGAATAATAAATCTATTTTTTAAAAATAAGTAGTCAATTTCAGTTAATTGAAATGCAAAGAAATCTCAAAACGAGTAAATTCAGCAAAAATCGGAAATTGAATTTTTTTCCTTATCTTCTACTTTTTCTTATATATGCAGAATCTAGTAATAAATCCCCTTTTATAAGAATAAGTAGTCAATTTCAGTTAATTGAAATGTAAGGAAATCTCAAAACGTGTAAATTCATCGAAAACCGGAAATCTTTTTTTATTTTTTATTTTATACTTTCTTCTTACATAGGCAGAAGATAGAATAATAAATCCATTTTCTTTTTACTTTCCGAACACTATAGTGAGGAAAGTATTGTAATCATGTCAAAAATCCGAATTCGAGATTTTGATGTTACTATACGTTTCGAGGTCCCCTGAGTCCGTTTTCACTATTTTAAAGATGATGTATGTGTGTGTATGTCTGTGAGTGAACACGCTAGCGTCTAAACGCTTTGTTCGAATAAGCTGAAAGTTGGTGCGTATATTGTAAGTCACCATAGTACGAATCCTATAAATTTTGGTGAATCTAGCACTTATATTTTTTTACAGGGACACAAAGAAAAAATTCTTTATCATTATGGTCTATGGGACCAAAATCTTAAAAGTGCGATTGCATCTAAACGCCTTATTCAATTCAGCAAAAAATTTATACACATATTATAGGTCACAGTTACTCAATCTGTATGGAGTTTGGAGAATCTGCACTTACAGTTTTTGTACAGGGGCACAAAGAAAAAATCTTTATCATTATGGCCTATGCGGCCAAATTTTTAAAAGTGCAATAGCGTCTAAACACCTATTTAATCTGAACAAAAAATTTGTACGCATGTTATAGGTCACAGTTGCACGAACTGTATAGATTTTGGTGAATTTAACACTTGCAGTTTTTTTACAGGGACACAAAGAAAAATTCTTTATCATTATGGCCTGTGGGACCAAATTTTTACTTGGTCTATATTCAATAGAAGAAAGTATTGGATTCGTAAAAATTTTCGACCTCGGGCTTTTGATGGATTTACACGTTTTGAGAGCTGTAGAACACGATTTGACCATTTTTAGAAAATGTCTGTCTGTTTGTCTGTCAGTCTCTGTGTGTGTGTGACAAACTTTTGTGGCAACTGTATCTCAGGAACTACTTTACAGAATTTCATACAAATTAGTATATAGTTGCACCTTGACATAAATTGGTGCCTATCAACTTTTGGTAAAAATTGTCTTACAGGTTGCGTTGCCATCCTGCTTTTTCTAAATTTTTAACATGTTGGTATAGAACAAAATTTTGTATAAATGTGCATAAAGAGAATTATTTTTTAATAATCATTATGAAATTTACCAGAATTATTTATAATCGAGATAGTCAACTGGGAAAAATTTTTGTATGTGTAGGAGCCTTCGCTTCTTCCCCCCCCTCCCTTGAGGGAAGTAAATTTTCATAATGGTTACCTTTCAAAAGAGCTCGCCAATACCTTTAAAACGAATGGTTGAACCACAGATCTGCGATAATTTAAAATGAAGTTATCGATTTTTTTTCTCATTTTTAACAAAACAATGTACATACATATATAAAAAATAGGGGAGAAGGTGGTAATATGGACCACTTTTTATTTTTTAACAAAAAATGCACTTTTCAATGGAATTTTTTCAACAATAACTACTATAATTTGACAAAGTATCCTTCCACTGAACATTTAAAGTTATTAGAAGGTAAAAAATTAAACGATTTGAAAACTATTAATTTTTTTAAATCATAATACAAAAATAGCTGTCTTAGAAAGTGGGGTGGTAATATGGAACAATAAAAAGTGAAACAAAAAAATATTTATTGGGTTATTTATTTCAGAAAACATTACTAAAAAAAGGAAAACCTGAACATCTAAAGAAAAGTATTGTAAAAAACACACATATTTTATCGAAAAACATAAAGAGGAATTTTTTTTTCCTGTAAAATATTGTTTGTAAAAAAAATAATCCTAAAGTTCAAATTAGTCATACTTAAGAACAAAAGTCACAAATATAAATGTCACCTTCACATCCACTGCATAAAACATGTGCCCATTGTTGGCATACAACACATTTAATTCAAAGTTCTCCGGCTTATGGTCATATGGAACACATTGTTCCATATTACCACCAATCGCCATTTTATAAACGATCCCATGAATTTTAAGTTTGAAAAATATTTATCCATAATTTAATCCTACTATTTTACTATTCAATCTTACAGTTAATAAAAACAATATTAACAATATCTTATATTTATCAATAAGGATGTGAAAAATAGTCATGAAACTTACCTTTTGAAATTTTTTAGAACTGCATAAACAAAGATCCGCCTGTTACACCATAAACAAAACAAGCTATACTGATGCCAAGCGGTATAGCAATTATTATGATTCCCATTAAGTTTACTTTAGTAAACACAGATGGCCCCAGTAGATAAGCAGAAAGAAGCGGTTTCATATTACCACCCTGTTTCATATTACCACCTTCTCCCCTATATATATATATATTTTAAATGTAATATTGACAATAAAATTGACTTTTATTGGATATTTAGTGTTATACTACTTCTCTAATTTGGAAATCATCTGCAGTATCATGGAAGATAATTTTTTTAAATAATAATTTCAATAAATTATTTTTACTGAGTGAATTTGTTTAAGAAAATATAGAAGAATGTCATGTGGTGGCCACAACATACTAGTTAAAAGTGCTATAGCATCTAAACGCCTTATTCAATTGAGCTGAAAATTTATATGAATATTATAAATCACTGCTGCTCTAACCATAAGCATTTTGGTGAATCTAGCATTTATACGTTTTTTACAGGGACACAACGAAAATTCTTTATCATTATGATCTATGGACTCAAAGTTCAGTACCGTTAAATAAAACATCGTGTAATATATGGAGAAAAATACTCAAACACTTTATTATGGTTTTATCTCTTTTGTTTAACAACTCCTCTTTCTTTACTTTATCTACAAAACTGTTAATTACTCAATGTTCGGAAAGTCGAGTGGAGTCACTCCAGATTTTTTTTATAAGTAGATAATTTCAGTTAATTGAACTGCAAGGAAATCTCAAAACGTGTAAATTCAGCTGAAACCAGAAATTGAAATTTTTTCCGTATCTTCTACCTTTTTTCTTATATATGCAGAATCTAGTAATAAATCCACTTTTATAAAAAATAAGTAGTCAATTTCAGTAAATTGAAATGCAAGGAAATCTCAAAACGTGTAACTTCATCGAAAACCGGAAATCAAATTTTTTTCTGAATCTTATACTTTCTTCTTATATGTATATGCAGTAATAAATCCATTTTTTTTTTTTAAATAATAACTAACCAGTTTGTCTATGTGTATAATTTTTTTTTTTTTTTTTTTTTTTAATTTCTTTAAATTTCTGAAGAATCATCATCTGTTTTAACAATAATGCATCTGTCTGGCAAATCAACGTCTTTTAATTGAACATACCCATCTTCTCTGCTTTGAGGTCAACTGTGTTGCCATTCGCTAAACATCATGGCACGATTTTATCCTTGCCAAAAGAAAAGATTGCCAAGGTGGTTGCCAAACAATGTATGTTCTGTAAATACGCAACCAGGAAGACGAAGATGCTTTAAAAATGTATATATATGTATATATATATATGTATATTGCTTTCTATGACTGCGTCACGTGCATATGGGGTGGTTTGCACTGTAAAAAATATGTCCTATTTGTTGCCAGAAATTTTCTGCAATTACAAAAAATACGTTCTGACAACGTAATTTTTTCATAAATTACGTATATTTTCTCAAATTACAGAGAATTTCTGGCAGCAAAAATGACATATTTTTTACAGTGTGGATGGGGAATAAAGATAGAACTGCTCATTGATTATTTTCCTCCCTAAATAATACGAAGAAAAAAGAGAGGAAAGATGTCTTCAGTAGATTAATTGTACAGCCATCTATGTTTCTTTACAATTTTTTGTCTCAGTGAATTGTTTTAGTCCCCCTCCCCCCCACACACATATGCTTTTTTTGTTTTCTGGTTAACACAAGAGCAAGCGGAAAAATTTGGCAAATTTTGGAGGAAAAAAAAAAAAGAAAACAGATTAAAAATTTTATAAATAAAAAATTTGAGCCGATAAAAACTCGACTGATTTTAAAATTTGCCGCCCCCAGCGAAGTGCCGCCCGGGGCAGGTGCCCCCTTTGCCCCCCACCCCCCTACGCTACGCCACTGAGTTTAGTGGACGCTTGTTGGCAAATGTAATATTGTATTATTTTGATATTATTCTGTGTGTGATTAGAATTAAACAATAAAACTACAAACACTATGCTTGAAATTAATAAGAAAGCACCACAGAACTGGCGTTTTAAATTATTACATACAAAACTTTGAATAAACACCAGAAAATGCAATAAACTCGCAACAATTGTTTTGGGTCGAAAGAGCGCAACACCCTTCATCAGACGTACAAAGTAGGCAAGATTACTGCAGTGAAAGCGGCAACGTTATTCGAATTGTAAGTAATACTAAGCTTGAAACCCTTTTTTGTACACTTGAAGTTCACAACACACATAAATAGTTAAAAATTATTATTAATCCACCTTCCAAATTTTTTAATTTTTAATTTAATATTAGTAATTACATTTTTAAATCTTTTTAATAAGATTTACCACATACACACACAGCAGTATGGTAATTAAATTTACTTTATTTTATAAATAAAAAATGTTATCCATGATTTTAAAATGAATTATTAATTTTTAATTAGATTCGGGTTTTGGGGGAGGCCGAGCAGTTCTGCGCTCAAAGCTGTAAGACATGAGGTGCCGGATTCGATCCCAGGTCGCACTCGTCGACCTAGCTGTTTGGAGTTTTTCGTAATTTTCTCCGAAACGTGTGTAAATACTGCCTAGGATACAGGACCTACAGCAGTCAATCGGCCCTATTCCCAGATCCAATCCAATCGGGTTTCGTGTTGAGTTCTGGTATAAAGAAATCGAGTTGCAAAAATTCTTAGTGTGGGTTTGGGTCGGTTTTCGCGTTGAATAAAATTTATTTGTTGGCTTGACTCTACTCCATACTTTTAATAGTTCATTAATGTTAACTATTAATAATATGTAAATTTTATTATTTCAGCAATAAATAATATGCAAAAAAAAAAACATAACTGAGAACCACTACATTAATCTAAAAAATGCACAAAATTCCACATTGTAGTAATCACTAATATGTGTATCATCACATGTATGTACATTTAGTGTACCTGAAAAAAAAAAAAAAAAAAAAAAAAAACTAGATCTCTTTTTTACCATGATGTGCATGAACCTAAAAGATGCACAATGTTATGCTACTTGTGTAATTATAAGTAATTAATATAAATATTATTAGAAAAATATTATGAACAATAAATTGAACATATTATTTACATTAATGTGGAATTTGGCAATTGGGGCAAGAGGGGGCATGTGCCCCCTCTTGCCCCTATGTGCCGACGCACATGCTCATTACCGTGTGTAATTACAATTTATTTTAAGTTTCGTTTAAATGAATAGTATATGCTAGAAATAGCAGAAAAAGTAAGTAAATAAATAAAGATTTTCCACTTTTAAACAGTAAGTTTTTTTTTCCCTAAAAACTTATGATTTGTACAGTATGGCTGATCCAGAACTTAACTTTTTTTTTTGGGGGGGGGGGGGCTAAGATTTTTCAAAGTGTTATTCTGAACCAATAAAAAAATTACAATTGCAATATTCAATTGCGAATGTCAGTGTTTTTTTTGGGGGGGGACTTCAGCCCCTAGCCCCCCCCCCTTAAATCCGCCACTGGATTTGCATTTGAAACAGTCCTAACAACACATCTTATCCCCAGTACATCCACACAATATCCTCAGGGTGAAAAAACATACAAGAATGTACTGTGTATAAATGTGTTGTTAGTGGCATTACTTATTACTCTTGACCGATCGTAGCTTCAGATCAAGGCTGGGATTGCGGTACCTCGTTCTTAAATCTTACGAACTTTCGTAGAATGGACGTGTTTAAGAACGATCTTAACTTGGTATTGCGGTGCCTCAAGCGTAAGTTCCAAGCGGGAGAAACGAGTTAAAAGCCCCTGGTTTTTAACTCTTTGCGGCGCAAGACAATTCAGATCATTTAAATTATACTGCCACCGGAATTCATGAACTAAATTAAACTAAAAGAAAATTTAAAATTCAAGGTTTAAAAAACCGGCCTTTTTTGCTATGTTATAAACGTAAGTTTTTGCTAAAAAATTTCCGGGATGAATTTTTGCAGCTGGTAGGTGGTTTAAATATATACCACCGCCCCTGAAAGGGTTAAGTACACAAAATGCGAACGTCAACGTATTCGACGTTGAGAAGAGGATTTTTTTAATATGCGCATGCGTCACGACGCTCTGTTCTGCGGTTTCAACGCCAGCGCTGATATCAAGGAGAGTTTGATTTGAGCGTCAGCGTCATAGCGTGTGCGAAGACAACAACGACTTTCAAGTTCAACACTGGTATTATGGCTTCTCAAACAGAATATTTCCCAGATAGTTTAGAAGAACAGTTTATTGATCTTGTTCGGGAAAGGCCGATTATTTATGATGTTGAGAAGAAATCGTATAAAGACGTACAGGTGAAACATTGCTTTTTTATCCATAATGATCACTTAAAAAATAAATGAGAAAATTTGTTTATATTCACGATATTCACAGTGGTAAACAAGACAAAATTGTAAACAAGATCGACTTCCGGTTCCAGATTTCATCTCGCTTCCGGTTTCCATCGGCGTGAAATACGCTTGTCATAAAAAACACGTCCGCGCTATCTTCCACGATTTCAAGTATCGTCGCTGCGTCGGAGACGTTGACGGTAGCGTTTTATGTTCTTAAAAACCAGGGCTTTAGCCAATTGGAGCAACACCACCTGTAATAATGCCTCCGGGCTGACCTTTACGTCACGGAAGATCGGCCGATTTCATCCAATCCCCACGATCCAACATGTATCACAGTAAGTGTTGATTGGATAAAATCGGCCGATCTTCCATGACGTAGAGCTCAGCCCGAAGGCATTATTACAGGAGGTGTTGATTGAAGACGCCGAGCGACCTACGTTGTGATTGTGCGCGCATCCAGTTACGATTCCACTTAAGATATCTCTGAAGTCGTCGTTAAGATAGTGAGACACTGCAATACGACTTGCGTTGTGTTTACATCTCAAGGCTGGGATTGCGGTGCCTCGTTCTTAAGCCTGATCTTAAATCTTACGAACTTTCGTACATGGGCGTGGTTAAGAACGATCTTAACTTGGTATTGCGGTGCCTCAAGCGTAAGTCCTCCGCGTGTCCTCGTAAGAGAAAGCCAGCCAGCCAATGGGAGACGCAGAGCGAGCTATGTTGTGATTGCGCGCGCATACAGTTACGATTCGACTTAAGATAGCTCTGACGTCGTCGTAAGATAGTGAGGCACTGCAATACGACTTGCGTTTTGTTCACATCTTAAGACAGAGTTTGTGCGTAAGATAGTGTTAGGCGAGGCACCGCAATCCCAGCCTAAGACAGAGTTTGTGCGTAAGATAGTGTTGAGCGAGCCACCGTAATCCCAGCCCAAGATTTCATAAAATCGCTAGTTAAACGACAAAGACGCCAAACGGTAATGCTGCCCTCATCCGAGGCGAAAAAATGGCGGCGATGCGTCGGCCTACAGTCAGCTGCAAAATTATTCGAGCACTAGCCAATAATTCCTATATTTAAAAAGTACACTTAAGACTGTTTTGCTAAGTAAATCCTTGTCGAATCATGTTCTTAGACTGATTAAGAACATGACTCGACAAGGATTTATTTAACAAAGCTGTATTAAGTGTACTTTTTTTTGGCAAGGATTATTGCTAGTGCTCGAATAATTTTACGGCCGACTGTATATATTTCATTTAAGGGGCTCTATATAAAACTGCTCTTTAAAACGTGACGATTATAAGATACTAAAGTTTATAAGTTAACTGATTACTAAATCTTGAGAGAAGAACAAATTATTTCACCGCATTCCTACATTAATATAAATAAATAATCATTTTATTTTATAATAAATATAACTTTTTTATTCGTTAAATCGAACTTACCAACAGAGCTGTCAAGTCTCCGAACTTTTAAACTACTATTTCTTTAAATTTATCTTCGTCTTAATTACAGAATTTACGATAAGTAAAAGGAATATTTCTGTGGAAATATATTCGTATTCAAAAATTGGGAAGGTTGGTAATTCTGTACTAATTACTAATACAGTTGGCACCGAAGTAGCTCGGCCGTTTCTCACCAAGTCTTTACTTAAGCAATTGCAATAGCTATTTTATATCATTGCCGATATGGAAAAAAAAAAAAAAAGAGAGAGAAAAAATATAATGAAAATAATAATAATAAAAGTTGACAAGAGGCTCCAAATGTAATTTTAAGAAATTAATACAGTTACACATGTTACAAAATTAAATATAGTTACTGCATGCCTTTATATGGAAGAATAGATAAAAATGAGCCTTGCCATACTAAACTAAATTATGTTTACTTAAGAATGCAAGCAGATTTATTTATTTTCCACTTTGGAAATCATTTTATTTATCTCCAGTAAAAAAACGAAATTTTTATATTTCATATATACCACTGAACATTCCTAATTGAATCATTATATTATTTTACTCAGTAAAATAACAATGATAGGAGTTCTTTATACACATTGTCCGCGGAGGAGACATATGTTTATTTTTCATTCTTTGAATTTTGAAACTTAACTATAGTTCTCTGAAATTTTCAAATGGAACACAACATCCTTTAGAACATACTTCACACACATATGGCTTTTTCCCTGTATGAATGCAAAGACGTTTTTTTATGAGAACTTTTGTCGAAAAATTATTCAGAACATTCTTGACACATATATGGTTTTTCACCACTATGAACACGAAGATGACTGTTTAGATCAGCTTTTCGAGAAAATCCTTTAGAACATTCTTCACACACATAGGGTTTTTCCCTTGTATGAACGCGAAAATGTTTTTTTAAATTACTTTGGTCTGAAAATTCTTTAGAACATTCTTTACAGATAAACGGCTTTTCTCCGCTATGAGTGCGAAGGTGTCTTTTTAAATGGCTCATGGTGAAAAATCCTTTAGAACATTCTTCACACACGTATGGTTTTTCTCCTCTATGAACGCGAAGATGACTGTTTAGATCAGCTTTTCCAGAAAATCCTTTAGAACATTCTTCACACACATACGGTTTTTCCCTTGTATGAACGCGAAGATGTTTTTTTAAATTACTTTGGTCTGAAAATTCTTTAGAACATTCTTTACAGATAAACGGCTTTTCCCCTGTATGAAGGCGATAATGTCCCATTAAATTGCACTTAGAAGTAAAGCATTTAGAACATTCTTCACACACATATGGTTTTTCTCCTGTATGAAGGCGAAGATGCACCATTAAATTGCCCTTAATAGAAAATCCTTTGGAACATTCTTGACAGACATACGGCTTTTCCCCTGTATGAAGGCGAAAATGTTCCATTAAATTGCTTTTAGAAGAGAAGTCTTTAGAACATTCACTACAGATAAACGGCTTTTCCCCTGAATGAACGCGAAGGTGATGGTTTAGATCAGCTTTTTGAGAAAATCCTTTAGAACATTCTTCACACACATATGGCTTTTCTCCTGTATGAAGGCGAAGATGTACCATTAAATTACCCTTACGAGAAAAGGGTTTGGAGCATTCGTTACACATGTATGGCTTTTCCCCTGTATGAAGGCGCAGATGTCCCATTAAACTGCTCATAAAAGAGAATCCTTTAGAACATTCGTTACAGGTAAAGGGCTTTTCCCCTGAATGAATGCGAAGGTGACTATTTAGATCAGCTTTTCGAGAAAATCCTTTAGAACATTCTTCACAAACGTGTGGTTTTTCTCCTGTATGAAGGCGAAGATGTACCATTAAATTGCTCTTACAGGAAAATCCTTTAAAACATTCTTTACAGACATGAGGCTTTTCTTCGGCATTTATGGGTAGATGTATATTCATATTTTTAATGATTAAATTAGTTATGAAATTTGTCACAAATAATTTGTGTGGCTCATACGGAGAATGAAGTTTCACTTTTTGCTTGGCGAACTTGCGTAGTGAGAAACTGCCAATCCTGGTAAACCTAACTTACCAATTCTATTATGACGCAGAATGAAGAGATTTGATTGGTTCATTTGTTTTTCATTTGGCTGAGTGTATTTTACATTGCACTAGAGCTACATGATGGGAAATTAGGACAGATTTGATTGGTTCATTTGATTTTCATTGATTTGAGTGTATTTTACATTGCATTAGAGAAACATTATGGGAAATTAGGAGATACTTAATTTTTATTGATTTGAGTGTGTTTTAAGTTGAACTAGAGCTTGATTTGTCTATTTGATTTTCATTGATTTGAGTGTGTTTTACGTTGAACTAGAGCTACGTTATGAGGGATTAGGAGAGATTTTATTAGTTTATTTAATTTTTATTGATTTGAGTGTATTTTACATTGCATTAGAGAAACATTATGGGAAATTAGGAGATACTTAATTTTTATTGATTTGAGTGTGTTTTAAGTTGAACTAGAGCTTGATTTGTCTATTTGATTTTCATTGATTTGAGTGTGTTTTAAGTTGAACTAGAGCTTGATTTGTCTATTTGATTTTCATTGATTTGAGTGTGTTTTACGTTGAACTAGAGCTACGTTATGAGGGATTAGGAGAGATTTTATTAGTTTATTTAATTTTTATTGATTTGAGTGTGTTTAAAATTGAGTAGTGCTGCTCAATGAAGAAATGGCGACAGTATGTGTTTTAGCAATTTGTTTTTAATAAAAGATTTTGTTAAAAAAAAATGTGGAATGTTTATTATTTAAGAAAATTGGTAGCAGTTTTTTATAAATACAGAATGTTTATTTTTTAAGCAATTTGGAGGGTTTTTTTTTTCCTTTGAATGTAAAAGATAAGTACCACACAACCAAACGTATCCCGAGGATGTCCCAAAATGATCCTACAGATCCTACGACTGTCATATCCTGTAACTTCCAGATCTTGCCATCCAGAGGGAGTCTTAATTTACCCCACAAATAAAGGACTATTGCCAATCATAACGCAGCTTTTCCTCACAAACAAAAGGAAACTCCGCCTTGTTCTAGTCGTCCATTGGGAATATTTCTTTTTAGAAAATCCTTTTGAACTTCAGGCCATGGAGCTTGTTCCTCCGACTGAATTCCGTATCTTTAGTTTTCTCCGTTGTCTGTTGCCAACAGGTGTGTAAAAAAAGGTTCGTTATTACCTTCCGCGGGAGATTTGTTGAAAAGATATCTAAAGCTAGAAACACATGCGGGTTTAGTCTAAAGCAATAACAGCATACTCATCACTATGTATGTTCTAAAAGATTTGCCGAAGAGAATTTTGTGCATAGTTTTTGTTAAAATATGTTTAATTGAAAATTAGTAGAATGGTTTATTTCGATTCAAGTTTTGAATGTTCAAATCTTTTCGATGCAGTTGACGAAATAGTTAGTCTTGGTGAACTAAGGAAAGTTGCGAAGAACTTAATTAAAGAGAATTCTGCATTGGTTATTGAGGTTAGAACACTTCTGAAATCTGTTGCTAATCTAGAAAAGCTGGTGACGGAATTAAGTTGTGAATTAAAATTTATAATGCGTAAAAATTCAGCTCAATTTTCAGAATTTGTGTCACTTCTTGGAAGTGAAGCATTGCGCTCCTATGACAGTGTCATAAGGATGAATACATTTATTAATAGAATTGTTATTACTACGTTACTTGTTCATTTCGGTTGCGTGTGTTCTTTCCGGCAATGATATTAAAACAATACTTATTGACACATTTCCCAGACAGCACAGAGAACTTGCATTAAGCTGTCATCAACATTGACAACTCAAGTCAAGAAACTTGCATCGAGCTTCACATCTCAAGCCTGTAAGTTTAATGCAAGTCAAGATCAAGAATCCTAGTTTACACTTGTCCCACTTGCTTTAGACTTGATAGATCAAACAGGAATCAAGTGATGTGTATCAAGCATGCACTAAGTTTGCCACAGCTCATACGAATCAAGTAATACACATCAAGTATGAATTATACTTGCTGCACCAAGTATGAATTGTACTTGATGCACCAAACATGAATTGTACTTGCTGCATCAAGTATGAATTATACTTGATGCAGCAAACGTGAATCAAATTTTACTTGCCAAGCATGTTTTTAACATGATACAGTCGTTCGTCAGCAAAAGTATCCGAGCACTAGCAAAAATTCCTATGTAAAAAAAGTGCGCTTAATACTGTTTTATTAAATAAATTCTTGTCGAATCATGTTCATAGACTGACTAAGAACAGAACTCAACAAGGATTTACTTAACAAAACGGTATTAAGTGTAATTTTTTTACATAGGAATTTTTGCTAGTGCTCGGACACTTTTACTGGCGACTGTACATCAAATACAAAGGAACTTTCTACTTATCGTCGCCGGAAGCCAGCTGCGGAGAAATAAAACTCTTCTCTACTCTACAGCATACATGAAGTAAATATTGCTTATCAAGCATGTTTTTAATGGCATGCATTCTTCGTCGACAGCTAAAGCTCATGTTATTTTATGCAGAAATTTATTTACAAAATGATTCATAACCTAGTGTATTTATTTAAATTCCTTTTTCACTTTTGGAAAAACCACAACCGTTATATATGTTCTCACTTTCCAAAAAAATATCTTTTAAATTTCAATAACTTCTCGTACAGAAAAAAGAAGCGAAAAATGCAATTGTTTAATTTTTCGTATTTTTAAAGTAAAAAATGAAAACTTTATGAAACTACTTTCAAAAAACATATACAAATTTATATATTGGAATTTTCCCAGTATGAAAATGGATTTAAAAAAAAAAAAAAAAAAAAAAAATACATAAGGTAATGAATTCTGTAAATAAATTTCCCCATAGAATAATATGGGTTTTGGCTGTCGGAGAAGATAGTTATTCTACGCTCTTAACCTGATGTAGATAACTTAATACATTCTTATTTCGGGGACGATCAATCACATTTTATGTAGATTTTTGGTAAGATATCCAAATTAATTTTTACGAGAACAGAAAATCATTTTGTCCAGAATTTGAACTTGGGCACTTATGTTAACTCCCAACTCTTTCAACTGAGTTCTAGGATGATAACTCACATGGCTCGTTCATATAAAAGTTAAAAATTTTCAATTTGTCTGTTTTGGTAATATGGACTCAGTCTTAGAAGAAAACAATCTATATATTATTAATTTGAAACATGTTTTTGTGTGTCTCCACTATATTGAGAGAACTACTTGGTGTAAAAATTTGGTTGAGGTGTCTAAAAAAAGGTCTTGGTCTGTAGATGTGCTATGAAAAGAGAGAAAAAAAAAAGTCGAACGGTTAACGGGTTAAAAATACGTTTACGAGCTTAACTAAGCTCCACATTACTTCACGGTGAAGAAATTGTACATATGGATAGAGTACATATGGGTAGATTTAGAGTCGAATACTAAAAAATCAATATCCGCGAATTTGGAATTTTCGATTTTAAAGGGGGAGAAAAGGGGGAAAGTAGATTTGGAGGGGAGGGGAAAGGGGGGAAATTAGTTTGAGAGGGAAATCCGTTCTAGACCCACACATGCAGCACCTCATTTTAAAGGTCTTGAAATTTCATGTCGATTAGGGATGTTTGAATGCAGTGCGACCCCTGGATGTTTGTGCGACCCCTGGTGGTGAAAAATGGAACTAAGTGATTTTGCTGTAGACCCTATCATGTTACATCTTATTTTAAAGATCTTGGTATTTCCTGACCGTTGGTGATGTTCGTACAGAACACAGTGCGCCCCCTGGCGGTGGAAAGTGCAACTAAAGGATTTGGCAGTTGACACTACCATGTGACACCTTATTTAAAAGGTCTTAGAAATCCAAGGCGATTGGTGATAGAGGTCTTGAAATTTCATGTTGATTGGGGATGTTTGTATACAATATATTGCGCCCCCTGGTGGTGAAAAATGGAACTAGGTGATTTTGTAGTAGACCCTATCATGTTATATCTTATTTTAAAGGTCTCGGTATTTCCTCACCGTTGGTGATGTTCGTACAGAACACACTGCGCCCCCTGGCGGTGGAAAGTGCAACTAAAGAATTTTGCAGTTGACACCACCATGTGACACCTTATTTGAAAGGTCTTGGAAATCCAAGGCGATTGGTGATAGAGGTCTTAAAATTTCATGTTGATTCGGATGTGTGTATACAATATAGTGCGCCCCCTGGTGGTTAAAAATGGAACTAGGTGATTTTGCAGTAGACCCTATCATGGTACAACTTATTTTAAAGGTCTTGATATTTCCTGACCGTTGGTGTTGTTCGTATAGAACACGCTGTGGTCCCTGGCGGTGGAAAGTGTAACTAAAGGATTTTGCAGTTGACACCACCATGTGACACCTTATTTGAAAGGTCTTGGAAATTCAAGGCGATTGGTGATATCCGTATAAACATACTGCGCTCCCTTGTGGAGGAAAGTGGATTTTGCAGCGCGTGCGTAGCATGCTATACGGTGCCGAAGCCACAGGCAGCGGCAACACGAGTCAGAGGTTCCTTCGGTTCAAGGTTAAATTTTGAGAATTTTTTCATGTTCTTAGCGGCCTGCATATACGTGCCGCAGGCACTGGGTCACGAACCCGAGTTCCGTTCTGTTGAGGTAATTATTTTTGTTACAGATGATTATTTTTTTTTGTGTGATGTTTTCATTTAAAGATAGAAATTCAAACAAAATCGAGTTAAAGATATAAAACCATACAAATTTAAGGTGCATTTAAGGTTTCATGGGCCCGGGCAACACCGGGCGGGTTCTTTCGGTTCCAGGTTAATTTTTGGGAATATTTTTATGTTATTAGCGACCGGCGTATGCGCTGCCGAAGGCACCAGGGTCACAAGGCAGAGTTTTTTTCGGTTCGAGGTAATTTTTTTGTTACAGCTGATTATTTTTTCACGATACTTTTATTTAAAAAGAGAAATTCAAACAAAATCGAGTTAAAGATGTAAAACCATACTAATTTAAGGTTCATTTAAGGTTATTACCATGGGCCCGGGAAACGCCGAACGGGTCAGCTAACATGTAGTCTTAGTATTAAACGAAATAGAAAATAAAAGATAGCAACTGTTTATTTGGAGTCAGTTTGACGTCACATTGACTGTATTTTGTAGAAAGTGATGTCATATATAATACTTCTATTTATAAGCATTTTTCTGACTTTCTTTTTTTTAAGTGAAATGTCGTAAATTATATTAGATGTTTTAACTTGAAATACATTTAAATAATGATGCGACGTTTTTTGAAACATTACGGTCAATAAAATGATCGTCGAATTCGACGGGCTCCAGATAGTTTATTTTAACTCCATAACTGTTTGATGGCAATTAGATATTTAGGATAATAATTTCCACCATTTATACAATAATTTTTTGGTGTATTGAATAAATAAATTTTTACAGGAGCGAAAAGTGAGACAGCGTTAGGACATTAACTCTGAGGATCTAGGTCTGAACTTGGCCTGATCCCTTTTCGTTGTAAAACATCGACCAACATATTAAAAATTTATTGCATAAATGATCAAAGTTATTTTTCTAATTACACTGCTCGGCAGGAAAATTGCCTCTGACACCATTTCAGCATATTCTTATGTAAAATGACCTTCTGAATCCTATTTTGCCCTATCACCCACATTTTTTTAAGAATGAACCTCTGTTTTTATCATTTTTGGTGATTTTGTGGCTATAAATTTGATTTTTAGGAGGTGGGAGGATAATTTTAACCGTTAAATATCTTCTGAGGGGCTACAGAGTTGTAAAATTCTAAAACAGACATTTGCAACAAGGGAAGATTTTTTTTTTTTTTTTTTTTTTTGTGGGGGGGGGGTGATTTGCACTGAAATTATGCATTACATATCTTATATTTTTTTAATCTGTTATTAATGTTATTTTTAAAACTTTATATTTTTTTGTTTTAGGTGTTAAATTATTTTTTTTTTCATTCTTCAAATCAAAGTCATGGTCATAAAATTATCGAACAGGGAAAGAAATTGAGGGGGGAGTGGTGTATTTAGAAAACTGTGGGTGACTGGGCAAAATGGGAGCTATATTTGGATTCAGGAGGTTATTTTACATAAGAATCAGCAAGATCAGCAAGAATGGTGCATGTAATCAAACTATTTTTAGCATAGCTACCAACATTTTAATTTATTCCTGAGTTTTATCAGCCCCGGCTTTATTTCTCACTACTTTATAGAAATTTTTTCTCCAGTGTGTAACTACAGTAAAAAAATTACTCTTAAAAAATAGGTGATATGAAATTAAGGCGGGGTTAAAAATACTTCGAATAAATTAAAATGCTGGCAGCAGTGCTTTCATAAAGAAACTTGCCTGAGAATGTTACTTTGTAATGCAAAGTAATATTATTCTCTTATATCTTTTGGAAGGTGATAAAATATTGAGTTAAAAGTTCGAAAGGAGGGGGGAGAATTGCTATACAGATTTTTTTTAGGCGGGTGGGGCGGGGGAGCATTATTACACTGTAAACTATGGTTTAAAATAGATTTCAAACAAATACGAATGTCCATGTTTGTACTGGAATTTTAAAGTGTCATGTTCGAATTCTGCTTTAGATATAGATATTAGTGGTGGTTAGGATTTTCTTTAAAAAACACAGATTTCTGAAATTAAAATATCTAACTATTTTTCTAAAAAAAATACTGAGAATCCACTTATTTTTCTAAATTTTCCATTTATTTTAATTTGGAAAATAAATAAAATATATTGTATCTCCCTTAAAAATTAATAAATAAATAAAAATAAACATTTATACTATCAAATGAAATCATATTTATAATATTGTTGTTTATATTGTTAATATTATTATAATATTATTAATATTTATAATATATTTATAATATTATAATATATGAAATAATATTATACTATCAAATGAATTAATATTTCTCTCAAAAAATATATAACTTGTAATTTTTATTAAAAGAACATTCTCTGGAGAAGAATATCTAGATTTCAGTTGTTTGTACAAATGCTTTGAAGTATTATTTTTATTACACACTCACACACACACACACACACACACATATATATATATATATATATATATATATATATATATATGGGAGAATCGGGAGGTTTGGGACACCTAAAATTGTTCTTAAAATAAAGAATGTTTTTAATTTCTGTCACTATCACCAGGTGAAGTAACTACAGCTCCATATTTGTTGCAATGTGTCCTTTTAGTGTGAGAATTCTGTAAGTTTATGTAACAAAAACACTATTTTATAACACCAAAAGTAAACAATTGCTTAATTTTCAAGGCAAGTTTTTAACGTCAATCACTGATGTTAGCATAATTACTTTTCATATTTTATATACCTAATAATATAACTTTTATGAATTAGTAGCTAAATTAATCCTAAAAGTTGCATGTGTCTAATAATAAATTATTTTTTTGAAAAATAATGAAAAGGGAGTGATGGGACAGAGCAGTTCATGGGGAGATGGGACATGTTAGAAAAGGAAGAAAAATGAAGATTCTGACTCTCCATAAACAGAGAATATCAAGAGGAAAATGTATGAATAAATGGAAGAGAAAATGCTCGAAACAAATTCAAAATAATGGAAAATAATTGGTGTGGCACTCACACGAGTTTTGTCTACCTTTTTAACTTTTAAAAATACTTTATTAACCATATATGTATGAGGAATTAATTTTCATTCCTGAGCAATTTTCCTGGATATGGTAAAATATAGAAAAGGAATTACATGCTTAAATTACAGTTAGGATTTCTTGGTAATATTTGTTCTTGAGATTTGCTGATAACACACACAGATTAGTCACTAAAAACCTTAGTAATGTTCAGAGAACCACAAAACACCTAAATGTAACAAAAACTTAATTTTGAATATTTGAACTAAAAACAATACCTTCTCTGCTAGAAGTAAAAAAAAAAAAAAAAAAAAAAAAATATGATGAACTAATCGAGCATTTGAAAATTTTATTTAAGTGGTACATTATATTCTAATGTTGGATAAAATAGATGTTATTAATAATTAATTACCTTGCATACATAGTGACCCACTGTTTTCGTACTTTTTCATAGTATGCCTGCATATTATGTAATTATTTTAACTTTATAAACCTGTCCCATCTCTCCCTCATATAAGGGAGGGATGAGACATTTTTATGACTATGTTAATTAGCTAATGAAGTTAATATTTTAATAATTACCATCAAATTTATATTTTTAAATGATGTTAAATTGTTTCAATTTGGCTTTACATTTATAAAAGTAACTAAAAACTTACTTTTAATTTGTAAGTTCTTAATAATTTCACCTTTAGAAATTTCTTTAGAACATGGCATTTTTTATCAGAATACGCAGGAAACATCTTTTCCGAATCACAAACAAAACAATACATTGAACTCATTAAATTATTATGCTAAATATATAGCAGACGATATTTCAATTAAAGCAAAAAATTATTCTGCATTAGGGCCGCTAAGGAATTGCTTAAGAAAGACGTAATTTTGGCACACTTCGATGAAAGGCTTCCCGTAGTTTTAACATGTGACGCCTCCTCCTATGGAGTTGGAGCTGTCTTGAGTCACGTATTACCTAATGGCACTGAATAGCCGATAGCATATTATTCCAGAATGCTAACGAAGCCCGAGAGAAATTACAGTCAAACTGACCGCGAAGCTCTGGCTATTATTTCAGTGGTAAAGAAATTTAATCAATATCTCCAGAGGCGAGAATTCAGAATCATAACTGACTATAAACCTCTTTTGGAACTGTTTAATCCTAAAAAACCATTACCCCAAATGATGTCACCCCGTGTTATTAGGTGGAGTTTATTGTTATCCTCTTACGATTATAAGTTAGAGTATAGGAAGGTTAAACACATTAGCAACGCTGATGCTCTGAGTCGCTTACCTTTGCATTCTCCAGAAGCCAACTCGCTGGAACCGGCAGACATTCTGTTGTTGGAAAATGCTCCGCTTACTCAATTGAGTTCTAGTTTGATATAAGAATTGACAAAAAAGTTCCTGTTCTATCTAGAATTTCGCTAATGGTTTTAAATGGATGGCCTTCAAAATTGACTGATGAAAATTTTAAACCTTATTTCAGACGTAGGGACGCTTTGAGTGTTCATAAAAATTGTGTCCTGTGGGGTAGCAGGGTAATTATACCTTCAGCCCTCCAAAAGAAGATACTCATCCTCCTTCAATGGACATCCTGGCATAGTGAGAATGAAAGGTCTTGCACGCAGCTATGTGTGGTGGCCTAATATGGTCAGCGCCATCGAAAATACAGTAAAAACTTGCAGTCTGTGCCAGGAGAATCAAAGAGCACCAAAAAAGGCTCCCATACATCCTTGGGAGTGGACAGAAAAGCCATGGTCACGCCTTCATATAGATTTCGCTGGTCCATTCCAAGGGAAAATATTCTTCATTGTGGTGGATTCTCATTCCAAGTGGCTGGAGGTTATACTAGCTTCCTCCATGTCATCTACAGCCGCCATTGATAACCTTAGATCTATTTTTGCTACTCATGGACTTCCGGATTCAATAGCTTTTGATAATGGTCCTACATTTAAATCTGCTGAATTTCAACACTTTTTAGCAAAAAACCAGATTCGTCAAATTTTCGTAGCTCCCTATTATCCTTCATCCAATGGCCAGGCTGAAAGAATGGTGGCTACGACCAAGCAGGTTTTAAAGCACATAATTAAAGGCAATTGGAAAACCCGGCTAGCTAGATTCCTATTTTCACAGCATATTTGGCCATGCACTACTACCGGTAAATCACCTGCTGAACTGTTGATGAATAGAAGTTTGACATCACTCTTGGATAGGTTACATACTGATCTGAATAAAGAGATGAAATTCAAAAAAGAAAAGCTAGCTGAGGAAAACAAAAATAATCGCCTACGTCAGTTTCAAGAGAACGATCCAGTGTACATTCGTAATTACCGTTCAGGTGGTGCGTGGATTCCTGCTAAAATTATAGAGACAACCGGACCAGTCCCCTATAAGACCCAAAATTTAGCAGACGGAATAATCCAAAAACGTCATGTTAATCAAGTTCGCAGCCGGTCACAAGAAACATCAACACAGCCTCCTGTGATTTCATCTTCGCCATCTCCGGAAGATGTTCCGGTTCAACATGATTCAACAACGGAGCTTTCTCCTGTGTGTCCTGTGGCCGAGCAGCCGAACTTTCCTGTTCTAAGGCGTTCTGAACGCTCCCGATCCTCGCCAAAACATTTGACTGAGTATATAGTTTATTCGTAGGAGGAAGGAGTAGTATGTATTAGACTTTGTTCCTTGTTCCGATGCTGTTTCTGTGTTGTGCAATGTGAACTCTACGTATAAACTCTATGTTAGTTGTTGTTCTTCTGACGTACTGGCGTACGGTAACTTTAAGTGTTCCTATATATAAGGCTTATTTGTGTAGTTTATTGTGATTAAATGTATGTATTAATTAATTATTCGTTATTAGTGAACCCCAACACACAAGATACAACAGTTTATTAATTTTTCATGTTATCAGTGAATGAATTTAATTTTTTTACAAACTGATTATTTCTTTTATTAAACATTCTACCCAGACAGCACAGAGACGTCTATAGGCATCCAGAGGATGTCTTTTCCAGGATGTTCTGACCACAGATTACTATACCCAGACAGCACATCGCCTCCCCAGGATATCTTCAAGATGTCTTCTGGATGAAAAGACATCCCAGAAACGTCCTTAAGATGTACTGTGGATAAGTTAAGCCTAACTGTGCTGTTAGGGTACAGATAGGACACTCCGGTATATTCTTCGGTAACCGGAATTTGACTGCAACGACCCTATTGTCAACGGCTGTAAGTTTCTCGAGCTCTCCAGCTTACGCAATCGTTCGTCTTATTTTTATTGTATCTATGTTCATATCGTAATATTAGTGCAACGTTAAACCCAACATGCAACCGACTAACCATTTATTGATGTTTACATTTGGACTTCGTTATTGTTTACGAATTTGATTGTCGAAAGTAATTTATTTTATGAAGCAAATACAAAATATTAAGCAAATAAATTTCGAAAATATACATAAACCAAAAATATTTTTTTCGTTTTTAAGCATTTTGTATTATTTACACCAAACAATGTTAAATATTTAAGATTTCCTACCATACTGCTATATCAGCATTACAGTTTGTTATATTAATTTGTACTCTTGAACACGAATGTGTTTGGAAAAATTTATTTTCAAACATAATAAAAATTAGTTTTATTTCTTAGAAAATAGCTGTGAATGTTATGATTTTGTAAATTTAAAAGTAGTAGAAAAAGTGAAGGAAAGAAAACTCCACATACGCTTTCGTTGGCAACTTTATTATTGTTTACAAACTTGATTGTCAAAAGCAATTTATTTTAAAAAGCAAGTGCTAAATGTTAAGAAAATAAACTTTGAAAATATACATAAAATAAAAACTTTTTTTTTCATTTTAAGGTATTTTGCATTATTTAAACCAAGCAACGTTAAATATTTAATGATTTCATATTGCTATTTCAGAATTACAGTTTGTAATTTTAATTTGTACTTGAATATTAATATGTTTCACAAAGCATATTTTTAAACATTATAAAAAATAATTTTTATTTCTTAGAAGAATAGCTGTGAATGTTTTGAGGATAATTTTGTGAATTCAAAAACAATAGAAAGTGAAGAAAAAGAAAACTTCCCATGCTAACCTGCTACTAACTACTCGCGAAATAGAAAAACAATTTTCGATCAAAGATGCTATTCATGTAGACTTAACACATGTAGTTCCCCTCTGTTGACACTAGTGGTGCTACTATATTTCCGGTTCGCGTTTTAGCTTCACTGTCCTATCCCCTAACAGCACAGTTAGGCTTAACTTATCCACACTACATCTTAAGGTCGTTTCTGGGATGCCTTTTCATCCAGAAGACATCTTGAAGATATCCTGGGGAAGCGATGTGCTGTCTGGGTCTGTATGATAATCTGTGGTTCTGACGTCATCTGGACTGCCAAAAACGTCCATCAGACTACCAGAGGACGACCACTAGACATCCAAATGTCCCACCTACGTCAATTCAATCCACAGGAGGTCTTATTCTGGCATTTGTCGGAGAAATGTAGGACTACCTCAGGACAGTTTTGGATCGCTACACTGTCCTCCACTAGTCCTGTTGTTGTCCTATACATGCCCTTTGGATAAACGTAGGACGGATTTTGGATTTATATTAATGTCTTGAAGATGTCTTTTGGATAATAATGGGATGATTTAATGTTTCCTGCAATCGTTTTAAAGCTTATTTACGGATGATCACAGGATAACTTTCGGATTTATATTATTGTCATAAATTTGTCCTCTGGACAATGGCTTCCCAAAATCATCTTATAGTTTACTTATTGACGATTTACGATTTACAAGGAGACAATACCTAATCCCGTAGTTAGCCATTGCCAATACTATTCTATGGGAAAATTTGTTCCCACAATTACTTATTACCTAATGTATTTTTTAAAATTCCGTTTTCACAGTGAAAAAATTCATAATCGTTAAATTAGTACCCGTTTTCAAAAGAATTATTTTATTAAATTTTCACATTTTAATTTTGACGTCAAAAATGCGATTCTTAAAGTGCAATTTTTTCATTATTTAGTAGCAAAATGAAATACTAAAAATTAAACCAATTTTGGAAAAAAAAAGTACTAATTTAACCCCTAACAACACACTTGTCCATAATGCATCCGGAAGCTGTCCACAGGATGTCTTTTCCTCCATAAGACATCCTGAAGATGTCATTTGGGGATGATGTGCTGTTAGGGACGCTTGTGAATTTTCTGAATATGAAAATATAATTTGAAAATATTCTTTAGGTAATGTGTAATTATGGAAACAAATTTTCCAAAGAATAACATAGGTGACAGCTGTCGGCGGGATTAGGTATTGTCCGCTCTTTAGCTTATCTCTTGAATTTCTTCATGTTGGTTGATTTATCTACAAAATAATTTGGACTATATCAAAAGATGTTTAGTTTTTTTTTTTTTTTTTTTTTTTTTACACTGATATATTACAATTATTTTTAAAAAGTTATCAGACAAATTTTAAGGCTTAAACTGATTGTTATTTTCCTACGCATTTACATTTAACTTTAGGCATTTAATTGTTAATTAATTGTAGATGTAAGTTATTAAATATACATATATATTTGAGGTTTAATCATTGAAATATTAAAATCAAGTACATTATAACCCCGCTAATCCAAACTAATTGGGAATGGGGTCAATTTATATTACAAAAAATTCGAATTACTCGAAATTCCAATAAAAATGGAGAAGAGAAAGGTGTATACTAGAACAGATGTAGGTTATTAGTACTCGGTACTACTAGAATTCTTTCATTCAAAAGACAGAAATAAAAAGAGAATTTATTTAACCTTCTCATTAGAATTTGAGTACTTACGACGAACTCAAGAAGAGATTCATTCAAATGTATATGTAATGTGATTTTTTTTTTTGTGAAATGTAAATGCTTGAGTTATTGCATTAGTTTTTCAATATGCGCAAAATTATGCATGCTGATTGTTATTATTGTTATTATTATTATTATTATTATTATTATTTTGTAGAAAATTAAAAACTTTTGAATTATAATTTTGAAAATAAATTCAGTTTGGATTAACCGGAATTTCGGATCAGATACATCGTATTAACAAAAAAAAAAAAAAAAAAAAGTCGCCTATATATATTGAAATACAAGCGTATGAAAAATTTCTTTGGAAATAAAATGACAATTTAAAATTTTTGGAATCTCATTCCCAAAGGTACTATGGACTCCATGCATTAATTAACCCTTTGCTGGTCCTAACACTCTTTAAACAGTGTTGTCAAATTTAGGGACATACTTATTCAACTATCACCAAGTTTTAATGGGTGATATTTGATATATATAATCAACAACCTTCGAAGTAATTAAGCAACCGTTACAGTTAAAATTTTGTGGTAAATATTAAATAAGAAAAGTCCCCTAAATTTGGCAACACTGACCAGAGGAGTGAAATTAAATAAGACCTGCAAAGGATTAAAGTGTAAAAATTAACAGAAGGTTTTTATCAACAATTGTTTTGTAGCTTTTTTACTAATAAATTTTCAAAAAGTACTCAGTAATAATAACATACTGCTTACTATACATAGATATAAATTTGATATAAATATTTTGGAGATGCATTGGATAGTGTCAAAATAAATCAATCGCAACTAACAAGCAAAAAACCTGTATCGTTAACTGCATCATTTGCAGCAATAACACAAGCTTGCGAAATCTTACTTTTTAATTATTTTTTTCGTACTGCTTTGGGTGTCTCTCATGTGCTCACTGAATTCAGAAATGCTTGTCTTTTCTTCCTATTATGTAAAGATTTTTATCACAATTAAGGGTGAAAATCTGAAGAATTCACACAGAGGCTATAACAAATCCGAAACTATTTATATACAAAGCACATAAAAGTGAGCTATATTTACACAATACATTTTATATGTTGTTTCTTTAAATCAGAGCTCCATTTAAAGCTGTTTCTCGCACACGGCTTGGGAGCATTCAGGAGGGGGATTAACTACACAGCATCCAACAATAAATTGCTAACTTGTTTACACTTCATCGTCCTTTATACCTCGTCTACATTTCTTTGATGTCTTGATGAAATAGCAATCTTATATATTCATTCACATCATTAAGATTTTCTCGGAAGTAACTTTGATGGTAATTCAAAAAGTGGAGTTTTAAGGAAAAATATTATCATTTTTTATTAAACTGTCTGTACATGATGGAAAATTCTAAATAGTTTATCCTTAATCAGCATTTTAAAATATACCAGAAAAATACATCACCTTGAACAAAAGAATTACATCGCGGACCATTGTAATTTAAAACTTAATAGTTTATTTTGCATTCAGAGACTGCAATTTCTCTTAAATAAGACCCTCAAAATTGTATGACTTGTCTTTTATGGCTGAAAAATTCTTGGCAGTCAAATACCTCCTTTCTCCTTTACCATGCAATCCAACAGAATTTTTGTTGCTTTGTATTATCAGTAAACCACACCAAAAAAAAAAAAAAAAAAAAAAAAAAAATCAAATTCTTTTATTTAAATTCCACTTTTTGAACAAAACACTTTTTTTTCTAACGAAGTAATTAAATATATATATATATATATATATATATATATATATATGTATATTTCTTTATGAGATTGAAAATTAGACCTTTAATTTTGCATAATGAAATGAATTATTAAAATTTTATGCTATTTTTTTTCCCCTTAAAAAATAATCAGAAATTCAGTTAATTCTCTCCACATTTTTTTTTCTTCTTCTTCCCTTAGGGAAAAAAAAAAAAAAAAAAAAAAACGCTATGATCAACGATTGGAATTTAAAATACAGAATTCAAAAAACTATCTTTTTTCCATTTAAAGTTATGAAACATTTAAATTATAACGTTTTTTAAATCTCTTCACTTAAAACCACTATATATAGATAACACAAGCTTGCCTTTCACAAATGACTGCGTAGTAAAAAAGCGACACTTTAAGCAACAGTCAACCCTTTGTACAAAAAATTTGTATATTGCAACATTTTAATAATAAATTTTATGACTTATAAAACACTAACCTTAGAATAATATTTAAAGGTAAATATCATCACAGTTCAAATATGTTACTTTAACGTTGTAAAGTGAAAATTTTAAATCAAGGTAAATTTGACTTGTGTTTTTATGCATAAAAGGAGTTTCTGATCCAGTATTAATGTTCAAATGGACTCGATGCTTGTCATCACTAACAGTTATACTCTATGCAGAAATTTGTTTATAAATTCCTGATTTTTTTTTTTTTTTTTTTTATTAAAAAATTTACAAACGTAGTTCTTGTTTCTTCAAAAATTTTAACTTCGAATTAAAAATGGAAAATATACACTTTGTTGATTTAAATTTTTTTTCTCAAAAACAAAATATTAAAATTGCTGTCAGTGAAGATAGGTACTGAATCTTCCTAAAAATTACATAAAGAACTGTCATGTAATAATTCAGTAATATACCGAAACATGCAAATGATGCATATAATTTTCTATGTTTCTTGTCAGATGAATGCTTTGAAATTTGTATAGTCAGAGGGTGATTGTAAATTCATGGAAAAATACTAGAAATTTTAGCGAGAAAAAGCTGTTAGATAAAGAGAGAACATACATAATTTACTGCATGGAAGTTCAATCCCCTCATTTTTATGAAAAATATTTAAATCTATTTTGTCAATTTAGCTGTCAGAAAAATAGATTTCCACCACTGAAAATGAAATAAATATCTGAATTTAAATGAATTACCTGATTACAATGACCCCAGTCTAGTTTGCTTAAAAATAACAAAGCTCGATTATGTTCCATGTACTAGAGACATAAGAAAAAAGCCCTACAAAATGAAGTTCAATTAATGAGGGAAAACTTTGTTAAAAAATTTCATCAAATGCAGAAAACTAACACAGTTATTTTCTATCAAAGCAACCTAACAAGATGTTTCAGTAGGTGAAAACAAGTATGCATGATTTTCTACCGTTTTTAAGCATACCTACTTTCACATAAAAAAAAAAAAAAGTTATGTTTTGTGTTAAGTTACTTTTGACCCTAAATTTTTGCTGTTACATCATTGTCTTAATGAAATACTACAATTCAGCATTTTTTTTTCCTTTTTTAAAATATGTAAAAACACACACACTATTAACAATTACTTATTTTCTGTTAAATTACTTAATATTCTTGCAGTAGTTTATAACAATTAACTTAATCTTTCTCTACTTTAAAAATGAACATAAAAATAACAGTATTTCTATAAAATTTTAATGAAAAAAAAAAAAAAAAAAAAAAGACATTGCATAGTTAATATGTATATACATGTTATTATTGGAAAATAATTAAACTTTATTTACTATTTGTTATTAATAAAATTTATTTTAATGTAACAAAATATTTAATAAAATATATTTAAAAAAATATTTTATTTTCCATATATTTCTTCTCTTTTTTGCACGAAGAATCCGGGGTTTTATGACATCTTCAAATTGAACTCTTTTGCCTGAAGATTCCTATATCACAGACTCTGTTGGAAAAAAAAAAAAAAAAAAAAAAAAAAAACAATTTGAATAAAATACAAAAGTTAAGATAAAGAAAAAATTTCGTCATAAAAGTAAAATTCACATTCAGTGTGAAGGATTGTAGAGGTTATTTTAATGTCAATTAAAAATTTTAGTAACCTTTAAATTTTATTTAAGTAGTTTGGAGTGTAAGGTGGATTTTTTATATCAAGTAAGTGAAAAATGCCAGAGGCGGGGACCAAACCACGGCCCTCCACTTAATGTAGATGCTCCTGTTGGTGAGAAATAAACTCAAAATGACATTCTTTCAATAATTACAAAAACTTTCATTTTCATATTATTCTAAAAACATTTCATTTGACTCTTTTATTTCTTCATGCATATATACATCTACATTGTGACGACGCTATGACGCATTTGTTTTTCTGATTGGCCGTCTGTGTTTCTATGTACATGTAATAATGTATTTTTCGTTTTTTTTTTTCTTTTCTCCTTCTTCGATGTTCAGTTTTTCATAATAAAAGATGTGATTAAAAGGATAATACGTGGGTTCATTTTTATTCCCACAAAAAGAATGCAACATAAAATAATATATAATTTCCTAATACACAAACCAAGCTAAATGAGGCTGGTTTAATTAAATTGAAACATCATTATTTATATATTTGAAATTATCTTTTGAATAGCTTAGCAGAAAAGATGTTTATAAAAGAAAATAGAAATTGGTTCTTCTTTTCATACATGGAATAAATTCATCTGGTTCTGCAAGCCTCATAGGATACTCATATACAGGGTAAGTGCATTTTACTTACCATATAAATCTTGAATTTAAATATTTGATAAAAGTTTCTTCTGTGAATTCTAAAAGATTATGCTACTGACGCGCTAAATCGAAACTTTGAATTTATTCTTGACAGTTTTTTTTCTTTGCATATTTGAAGAAACATTTGCTTCATTTAAAATAATATTATTTTGCTAATGATAATAAAAAAAATGTAAGCGAATAAATAAATATGTTTTTTTTTTTTTGCTTCCTCAAAAACGGAAGTGAATGAGAAAACGAAAGTATAGAAATCTGTATAAACATTAAAAACGAAAGAAGTGAAAATAAATAAGAATGTTTAAAATAAACATATGAATGATTAAATATAAAATTGTAGTTATTATAAACTAGAAAGAAAACAAAATTGAAATATTAAAATGAGTATCCTCAAGGACACTATAATTGAAAAACTTAACGCACAAAATTATGATGTGTGGAAATTTAAATTAGAAATGTTTCTCCAAAAGGAAGATTTATATTCCGTGGTTCTTAACGATGCTCCGAATCCTATTACGGACACATGGAATAACAAAAATAGGAAAGCACGAGCCATTATAAACCTCTTAATAGAGGATAATCAAATAATCCATGTCAAAAATCTTGAGACCGCTAAAGAATGCTGGAACGCCTTAAAAGCTGTACATGAGCGTTCAACCCTCAGCAGTAAACTATTTTTGCTTAGAAAGCTTTACTCTACGAAATTAACTGAAGGTGGCGATATGATAGACCACTTAACTAACATCTATCAATTGCGAGATAAGTTAGTATCGCTCGGAGAAGAAATAAATGACAGGCACCTTTCAGCCCTAATGCTCTGTTCCTTACCTCCAAGTTATGATGTATTAATTACCGCTTTAGAATCGCGTGATGAAAAGGATCTTGTACCAGAGTTTATACGCTCGAAATTGATTGATGAATTTTCTAAAAGAAAAGAAAACAAATCTGAAAATAATTCAGTGTTAAAGGTTAAATTTAAACCGAAACCAGAAAATTCAAAGTTCTGCCGTTATTGTAAAAAAAAATCGCATACAATTGAAGAATGCTGGCATCTTAAAAATAAAAATAAAGAAAAGACTCTGAAACAAACAAAAGCCAGCAATGCCAGATCAACTTTCAAATCTGGTATGTACTCTCAAGACAGACATAACGCGGATAGGGCTCTTATTACTGAGAGTGAAAATAAAAAACCTAACGATAAAATATTCACTCTATTTATCGGTGAGAAATCTAACAATTGGTATGTAGACTCAGGTTGTTCAACGCATGTATGCAATGATAGGAATAAATTTCATGAATTTAATCATAATAATTCACGCGTAACAATCGCAAATGGACAGGAGATAGAATCCCTGGGTCATGGGTCTGTGAAATTAAACACCATAAATTCCAATAACACACATAATACTATAATATTGAAAAATGTTTTATATGTACCAGAGATAGAGACAAACCTCATATCTGTAAAAGAAGCTACTGAAAATGGTTGTGTAGCAATATTTGAAAACAAATCATGCAAAATAATGCATGAAGGAGAAACATGCATTGAAGGTTACATTAACAACAATTTATACGAATGCAAAGTTAACTATGATACAACACACACTATAAACATGGTAAAAATATGTGAAAATACAAATTGCATTGATAAATGGCACATTAAATTAGGCCATAGAAACATTAGTCATATAAAACGATTGGTAAACAACAACATGGCAGTTGGGATAAAACTAGACAACTGCAAACATGATAATGCATGTGAAACTTGCATATTAACTAAATTAACGGACAATCATTATCCCAAAAAGGCTCAGTTTAGGGCAACTAAAGCACTAGAGTTGGTACACACTGACTTGTGTGGACCAATGACAACCCCCACGGTCGGTGGAAAATACTATTTTTTAACTTTTATAGACGATTTTAGTCGATTTACAGTAATATACCTACTGAGAAAAAAGGATGAAGTTTTTGCAAAATTGAGGGAATATATCGCAATGACATCAAATAAATTCGGACGAACTTTGCATGCAATCCGCTCCGACAACGGAGGAGAGTATACCGGGACAGAATTAAATGAATACTTAACAAAATTAGGTATAGACCACCAATTCACTGTTCCCTATTCAGCTTCTCAAAATGGAACTGCTGAACGTAAAAATCGTACCTTAGTTGAAATGGCACGTTGTTTATTAAAAGATGGCAATTTACCAAATTCTTTCTGGGGGGAGGCAATAAATACCGCAGTTTACTTGCAAAATAGACTCCCAACATCTTCGTGTGAATTGACACCTTATGAATTATGGACAGGTCGAAAACCTGACTTATCAATGTTAAAACCATTTGGTTGTCGTGCCTATGCATACGTACAAAAGGTACACAGAGGAAAATTAGATAATACGGCACAGGAAGGCATATTCGTAGGGTACGACAATAGAAGTAAAGGATATAGGATCTGTACAAATGGCAAAAACATAATTATTAGTCGAACCGTAAAATTTGTAGAAAATGAAAAACAAGCGATACTTAAATATGACACATCACAAAACAATGATGAGAAAAGTGATAATAAAAATCCATCACCAAATTTGCAAATAATAGACTCAGAGATAGATGAAACTAATGATAGTGTTGTGTCAGATAATTCTCAAAATACTCCACGTAGATCACAAAGATCTAATAAAGGGGTACCACCAGATAGATTCGCATTCACATTACACAATGAAAGAATAAGTGAACCAAAATGCTGGGATGATATAATAAGTATGGAAAACCCTGTAGAAAAGGAAAATTGGATCAATGCTACATTAGATGAAATAAATTCACTCAAGCAGAATGACACCTGGGATTTAGTTGAGGTTTCACCAGGGATGAAAATAGTAGGGTGCAAATGGGCATTCAAAGCAAAATATAACAGTCAGGGCCGTGTTGAAAAATACAAAGCTAGGCTGGTTGCGAAGGGCTTTTCACAGAAATATGGAATAGACTACGATGAGACTTTCGCCCCAGTGGCGTCTCACACAACTTTGAGAAGTTTTTTGGCAATGAGTCTTTATAAGAATTTAAGTCTTAGACATATTGATATCAAGACTGCATTTTTACACGGTAAATTGAGTGAAGATGTTTATATGCATCAGCCAGAAGGATACGTGGTATCCGGGGAAGAACATAAGGTGTGTAAATTAAAAAAGGCAATATACGGGCTAAAGCAGGCCGCGAGAGCATGGAATTTAAAATTGAATGAGTCATTAACTTAGGCTTTATTCAAAGTCAATTCGACAAGTGTCTTTATAAACGTAAACAAAACGATGTAACTACTTATGTACTTGTGTATGTCGATGATTTGTTAATAGCGGGGAATGATCAACAAATAAATGAAATTGTAAACAAACTAAAACAAGAATACCCGTTAACAGACTTGGGAGAAGCAAAACAATATCTTGGGATAAATATTAATCGTCCTAATGAAAATACAATGACTCTTGATCAAACACACAAAATACAAGAACTTATAGTCAAATACGGTTTAGAAAATTCAAAACCTACAGACACTCCTATGGACACAGGTTACATAAAATTAAATGACGAGGAAAACCTTTTACCAGAAAATACACAATATAGACAGGCTGTAGGCGCATTGTTATATATTTCAACCGTGTCACGTCCGGATATTAGCGCCGCGGTAAATATTTTGAGTAGAAGAAATGAGCGCCCAAGAGCAAAAGATTGGGAAGCGGTAAAAAGATTAATGAGATATTTAAAAAGTACAATTAATCTTAAATTGACATATAATAATATTGAAGAGCCTGTCTTGAGGGTATATGCAGATTCCGACTGGGCAAACGATCCCAGTGATCGTAAGTCTACAACAGGAAATTTGTTCTGCATAGAAGCAAATACTGTATACTGGACAAGCAAAAAACAAAAATCTGTATCAATGTCATCAGCAGAAGCGGAATATATTTCTGCAGCAAGTGCCGCGCAAGAAGTAAAATGGCTTATAAACCTTTTTGAAGAAATTGATATGCAACAAAATTGTCCTATTACACTCTATGAAGACAACCTTTCTTGCATTAAATTAGCGGAAAACGACAAGTTTCGACAGAAAACTAAGCATATCGAACTAAGGTATCATCTGATTCGAGACCTTGTTGAGCAGGGCACAATAAAGATTGAGTATGTAAGCACGGAAAATATGATCGCCGATGTGCTCACGAAGCCTCTGCCGAGACATTCTTTTCGAAAATTGCGAATTTCCTTGTTGAACTGTGATTAAATGTCATCGAGTTTACGCAGGGGTGTTGGTGAGAAATAAACTCAAAATGACATTCTTTCAATAATTACAAAAACTTTCATTTTCATATTATTCTAAAAACATTTCATTTGACTCTTTTATTTCTTCATGCATATATACATCTACATTGTGACGACGCTATGACGCATTTGTTTTTCTGATTGGCCGTCTGTGTTTCTATGTACATGTAATAATGTATTTTTCGTTTTTTTTTTCTTTTCTCCTTCTTCGATGTTCAGTTTTTCATAATAAAAGATGTGATTAAAAGGATAATACGTGGGTTCATTTTTATTCCCACAAAAAGAATGCAACATAAAATAATATATAATTTCCTAATACACAAACCAAGCTAAATGAGGCTGGTTTAATTAAATTGAAACATCATTATTTATATATTTGAAATTATCTTTTGAATAGCTTAGCAGAAAAGATGTTTATAAAAGAAAATAGAAATTGGTTCTTCTTTTCATACATGGAATAAATTCATCTGGTTCTGCAAGCCTCATAGGATACTCATATACAGGGTAAGTGCATTTTACTTACCATATAAATCTTGAATTTAAATATTTGATAAAAGTTTCTTCTGTGAATTCTAAAAGCTCCATCCACTGAGTCATCCTGGCTGATAACCAGCTCGGTATTTCTCACTTAATAACCGTTGGCAAAGTCACGGTATACGCTAACGCAGATGTAACAGGTGAGAATATTAAACGTGGCACAACTCCATATTCTTTTTCATATAGTTGCAATGGCGGATCTAGGGGGGGGGGGGCTAGCGGGCTGAAGTCCCCCCCCCCTCCAAAAAAAAAAGTACCGACAGTCACAACTGAATATTACATTTGTAAACTTTTCATTGATCTGGAATAACATCTTGAAAAATCTTAGCCCCACCCGAAAGTAGAGATGCACAGAGTACTCGGTATATACTCGGCACTCGGCCAAATTTAGGCTATGTATTCGGCCAATACTGAGTAGTTGTGGGAATTTCACTATTTTTATGAATTATTGAAAGAAATGTGCTAATGAGAGATATTTATTTTATAACTAAACCAAAAAAATATGAAAATATAATACAGAGTCATTACAATTAAAATTTTTGCTATAACAGCTTTCTTCAGTTAAAACAGGCTGTTACCAAACTTAGTATAGAGATGATTCATGATATGCGCTTAATTATAACTATCTTGTATGAATGTAATCTGCATTATTTTATAAAAACTTAGTACATAAAATTTTATCTATAAATCAGACAAAAATAAAATATTTCAGAAAAAAAGAGAACCTCTATGTAATATTAACACAAAATTTTCGTTATACATTTGTGCAACTAAAAGTAAGACACTTTCAAATCGGTAAGAAAAGATTGATTTTGAATTTTATACTGTAAAATAACGTAAAAAACTATCACCTATTCGGATACAGTCTACCGTTAAGCAAAAGGTGCATTTATTTAGTACTTTAATAACAACAAAGAGTAATAATAATAATGTGAAAGAGGATGGAGCATTTAACAGAGTAAAGGCTTTTATGGCATTTTACGGTATATATAAAAAGGTAAATACACTAAAGCGTTATTTAAAACGTATTTTACCATGTTTTTATTAACTATTATTCTTGTTTGTTTGTCCGGTACAAATCTTGCAATCGAATTTTCACTAACTTCCCTACTAGCTAGACATTTGAAACTTTCACAATAGCTCACAACCCAATGACAACACAATTTTCGAATAGTTGTTTATAATTAATTAAAATATGAAAAAAAAATAACCTTCTTATACGTTATAAATAGCCATTAAAATATTAGCTATAATTTAATTGTTGCCAAAAAAATTTAAGAGTTCATTTTCTTTCAACATAAAAATAAATACATTTAATTAAACGTGAGCGTTAAAAAATTGTAAAAGTTAAATTATGCATATCACAAAAATTGACGTCATTATAAAATAATAATAATAATAATAATATACCTCAATTTTAGATTTTTTTTTCCCTTTATTTAAATAGTATATTTTTGGTACAGATGAATCGCGCTGGGCATGAAAGCTAATTCAGCATTATATTATATTCTCGCCAAAAATGTTACCAAGAGCAAAAAGTTACCAAATTTGGCGCCAGATCAATTACCTGCCTATTGGAGCTTTTTAATGCGTTTTAAAGGGAAAATTAAGCTATTTTAAAGCGAAAAAGAGCTGGAAATGCAGAAAATTGACATTTTATCAACTTACTAAGCCTCTTTGAAAGAATTTATGCAAAAATAAATACAATTATTTACAATTTCATAACAATACGCATTGATAAAGTGCTAATGTAGTTAGTTCTATTGCTATGATTCAACAAAAAATTTAAAAACATGGTTTATAAAAAGCTTTTTATCTTGTAATTATTCATAATCAAATCTGTTGTTTTGCCAATTATGGCCCAAAACCACCTGTCATTTTACATTTCTACGATCTGAAGATTAATAAAGCCTATCATGAAAATATTTTAATGTTCCTCTTTCATATGTGAATTCCATGTATCTTAAATTAAGCCTTAGTGCCTAGTAACTTTTATATTCTCTAAGAATTATCTGAGGATGATAATTTGGCATCTAAAAAAGACGTTAAGAATAAAGTTATCAGTTATGGTTTTAATAATCCACTATGTGGAAAGTATCAAAATATAGCAATGAACCTAATTATGTATATATACACTACAAAAGTTCTGCATGAAAGCATGCAGTTTACCATTTAACTAAAGTTTATGTCCAAAAGCCTTTTTTTTTTAATTTCAAGATGTGCAAATTTCTTCATATATGCATCATTTATTCTTTCTTACAACTACTCAGTACACGGCTACTCGGTACTCGGCCGAGTAGTAAAAGGCCGAGTACTCGGTGTTTGGCTACTCGGCCAAAGTGCTACTCGGTGCAGCACTACCCAAAAGTTAAGTTTTGAATCCGCCACTGTATAGTTGGTATAAAAAATCAGTCACATTCCAACTACTTAAATGAATTTCCAGAGATGATATGTTTATCAATGAAATTTAAATTTTATTTTACTAACAGTTTAATTTTTTATTGCAATTGATTATTCCCTAAGAGTTCTTTCTGTTATTAACTTTTGACTTTTGTTCTTTTAATTTCAATAATGTCCAGCATATTTAAATTTCTATTTTGAAAATTGTCATATAAACAGCAATCAAAACTGTATCCTGCAAATAAATTTTTTATATATCCTAAAACATATACATTTTTCCTCAAGTCCCCCCCCCCCCCGACCCTATGTCTGGTTGTCTTAAAATTCAATTATATTTCTAATTTAAAAGTTTAAATATAAATATATTTACGATAAATAATTACAAGAACATGATCAGTTCTGCTTAAAAAGACGAAGGAATTTTATATGCAAAAATTATTTTTAAATGTAAATACTAAAATAATTTAAATGTAAATACTAAAAGTTATTGCCGTCACTTTTTTTTATCCCCTCCATTTGCACCTTAAGCCTTCAATACCGGCTGATTCGTGTGCCATTTGTTGACAACTAGTGCAAGAGAAAAATAATTTAAACATATTTGAATTATACATGAATTTAATTATAATATTAATAGACTTATTTTATAAGCTCTCATAAAACTGAAATAGCAATATATATATAATATTTCCCAAAATATTATACTTTATTTTATTTTCTTATCTTTCTTAATTTTAATTACTGAAATTTCTGATAATAGAGATAAATTTCAACTATTTTTTTTTAATACATTTTCTCATTTTTAAATGCTCTCATATTTATTTTAAAGAATTTTATTTTCTTAGATTGTTGGAACATTAAATCCAGAAAATGAATGCTTTAGAATTATGCAATATATATTAAATGCAGTTAACTGATTGCTTACAAAATAATTAAGTCATTTTCTAAATATATACATTATATAAGAAATTTACCCCCACCCCTCTCAATCTAAATATGTTTTACTTGGAGGTGGAGGTGGAGGTGGAGGTGTAGAAATTATAGCTTGTTGACTGACTTAAGACTAGGCGCATTGCCTCTGTAGTGAGCAATTTTCAAAAGATTTTAGCCAATATTTATATAAGTTTCGAAGAAAACCCCGAAAAACTCTTAACGGGTAAGTTGACAATCGTGATCGTGGATTGAACCTGGCACTTCCTGTCGACCAGTTTATTGTGAAGAAAGAAATTTAACTGATAAAGTTTATGCCTTGTATGTAATGTAAAAGCCACTTCAAAATTTTATCTTAAATAAATTTGCGTTTTTTCTATGCTAAAATTATTTTTCTTCTAGAGTCATTCTAAAATTAACTCAAAAATTTCTACCATTAACTTTTTAAAAAGTGATAACGATTTTAATCAAAAGATAAAAAGCGGCAATATAAATCATTCACTATTCCATTTTATTGAGGACAATAATACCATGCCAGAGCAATTCGGTTTTATGAATAATCTTTCGGCCACTCACCAAGTATATCGTCTTGTCGAGCATATTACCACCAGTAAAATTCAGAAGAAAATTACAGCCGCTGTCTTACTTGAAATTGAAAAAGCGTTTGACAAGGTCTGGGTACCAGGTCTTGTTTTCAAATTAATTAACTACAACTTCCCTCCTCCACTCATTAAACTTATTTTTTCTTATTTACAGGATTGTAATTTCCATGTTAAGGTTTCTGACAAACTTTCTGATAACTATTTTGCCCCTTATGGCCTCCCTCAGGGTTCCAAAATTTCTCCTAAACTCTTTAATATTTTTATTAACGATATGCTCCATTATCCTCATACACAATTGGCTATATATGCAGATGTTAAATGCATTTTTGCGGCAAACAGGAATAGAACAGGACATGCTATTATGGCAATCTCCAAGCATCTTAAAATTTTAACCCGTTGGTTTCAGAAATGGAGAATTGCCATTAATTATTCAAAAACGGAGGCCATTCTTTTTTCAGCTATGAGCCAATCTAATAGAGATAAATATCAAATCAAATTCAATAACCACCTAATTCCATGGTCCAACCAGTGTAGGTATTTAGGTATTATTATTGACCAGAGACTCACATTCCATCAGCACATCTTAAATTCGCGTACTAAGTTCCGACGTGCTAAAAATCTTTTATGTCCCCTAATTGCTCGGAACAGTGATTTATCCATTAGTAATAAAATGCTCTTTTATTCTTCCCACCTTCGTCCTCTTTTAACTTATGGATCACCAGTGTGGTCATTTGCATCCAAAACTAATATTAATCTGCTTCTTAAAAGCCAAAATGCTACTATCACGCAAATTTACAATTTACCTTACTATATACATAATTATCAAATGCACCGCGAAATTAACTTTCCGCGCCTTGAAAATTTTATACAAGACCTTAATATTAACTTCCATGAACAATCAGAATCTATTAATAATCGTGCTTTAAACACTCTTGGTGTGTATGACCACACTGATCCTTCGAACAAGCGTCGTCATAAAATCGGCATTGTTTTAACTTCCCGTCTCTAGTTTTTCGTTGTTTTCTTGAAAAAAAAAAAAAAAAAAAAAAAAAAAAAACTTTAAAAATTAAAAAAATTCCAAAAATATGTGTTCTATGTTCGTAATGCTATACTTAATCTCTCTCCTATCCCTTGGTAATTTATTTTATGGTTACTTTCTTTTTTCTTTTTGAGCTCGGAATTTGTTATTATCTATCTGTCCTTTCTTTGATTTCCCTCCCTTATTTTTTATTTTTTATTTTTTATTTATTTTTTTTTTTGTGTGTGTGTGTGTTGTAAGCCATCACGATCCTAACTCATTCCATCTTCAACTTCTGGTTCGCTGAGGTGTGGGGTCACCATTGGACTCCGGGAACTCAGCACGCATCCAATTCTCGAACTTTATTTTTATTCATTTGAAAAAAAAAAGTATTTTGGCTTTGGGAATGTTAGAACCCACTTGCGGCCGAGAGGTTCTGTCCTCGAAGATAGTAAAGTTGAGGCTCCAGGATCGATCCCTGGTCATGCTCATCTGCCTAGTCGCTGGAAGTGTTCTGTGGTTTTCTCCGTAACTAACGTAAATACGGACTAGGATCCTTTATTTAGAACCCCCCCCTCCCCCATGGAGGGCACTTCCTTTCTTGCCTAGACCCTAGTGCAATTAATCGGCTACCAACACCTTTTTAAAATGTTTAATAATAATAATAATAATAATAAAAAGTTTGAAAAAAGATTTGAATCTTTGAACTGAAAACAAATTTATAAAATACATTAAATGTAATAAATTCAATGAGATTAAGGCAAACTTAAAAAAATAAAATAAAATAAATAATAATATAGCATTCACAGATCTACATTGTTACATGTCACAAAACGAAGTTTGTTATAAAATAAATTTATAAATTTTCTTTTTCTTTTCTTTTTTTTTTTTTTTTTTTTTAACTTTATCAAACTAAGCGATTTTTTTTTTTTTTTTTTTTTTTTACATTCATTGATATTTTTAATTTTGTTTTAGTAAATTTTATTAGTAAAAAAAAAAAAAAAAAAAAAAAAAAAAAAACATATAAAGTATATGATTTTTAAAACTGACTGATATATGTAGTAAAACTGATAAAAACATCCAGAGTATTCTGCATTTAAATTAACGAGAATGATAAAATGCAGAAGGTTTAAGAGGTGTACACTAAACTCATTCCTCACTTTCCAAAAGGACAGAAAAGAGAATTTTCGTTTAATGAAGGGAAAGCTTTGAAAATAGGCAAAAGATTAATTTCCTTCTGTAAATATTGATTTTAAAAAGTCCCATAAAGGTTTTAAAGAAATTCAAATAATAAAATGCAAATTATATATATTATTACTATACAACTAATTATTTACATATATATATATATATATATACAGAGTGTCCCAAAAAGGTTGAAACACTCTTTATTTCTTTACCCATTACAGATAAATGGGCAATGTAAATTGAAAACAAAACAAAAAAAAAAAAAAAAAAAAAAAAGAAAAAAAGAAAAAGTTCAAATTAAGGTAGAAAGACGACTACATTGAGAAAAAAACATCCCATTAATTTTTAAAAATTTACATTTTTTTTTAATTTTTATACAGTCCTCTACGCAAATTTGTCAATTACAAAGTTTTTATTTTTCATTCAACAAGACCACTAGAAAAAACCGCATAACTATATCTTTAAAACCAACCGAATTATGATACAGAAAAAAAGTGACATGTCATTTTCCCGTATCATTTAAAAGGCTGGCTTTTCGATGAATTGATGTCATTTTCCTTAGAATTTTAAAATGTGTTTCGAATTTGGCATCTTGTTTAATAACGACTTTTAATATGTCACAAATTTACATTTCTATTTTGAGATATGTTCCCTATAACCAGAGTTCTGTTTTCATTTTAATTCATTCAGTTTTAAAGATATAAGAATGCGTTTTTTTGCAATGATGTTATTGCATTGAAAATAAAAACTTTCTAACTGACCAAATTTGTCTAGAAGGGTTGTATAAAATTTTAAAAAATGTAATTTTTTGAAAATTAACAGGAAGATATTTTTATTAGCGTAGTTTTCTTTCCTACCTTATTTTGTTCACTTTTTCAATTTACATTAATCTCTCATCTGTAACAGTTAAAGAATTAAACCGCGTTTCAATCATTTTGGGACACCCTGTATATATATATATATATAATTATTATTATTATTATTATTATTATTAATATACAAATAACAATATACTATATATATATATATATATATATATATATATATGGTATTAACTTCAGAAATAAATATTTTTATTTATTTATTTTTTTGATAGTTTGATTAAACAAAATTAAAATTTTGAAGCTTTTAAAACTCAGAATAAAGACAAATTCTATTAGGTTGTTTTTTAAATATTTTGTAAAATAACACGTCATCTTGTTAGTTTTTTTTTCTTTTTTTTTTCTGGATAACTATTATCTTAATTATCACTCTACGTTTTATATTTGTTGACAGTAGTCAATGGCATAGCATTAATATTTTTACTTTAACCCGTTAGCGCCCAGTGTCCTGATTTGACAACAGCTAATAAAATGGCACGTATATTTTTGTGGTTTCTTGGAATGATTTCTGCTTTTTAGTGACAGTTTATTGCATCACTCTACATGATCCTTGCAAGTTTTATGTGCCTACTATTAATTATTATTTCATAATTTGAATAGTCATTTTATTATTTTTCATTCGTCGCACATATATTTGCTTTTTGCGCAGGCATACTAATTTAAATCAAGTTGAATAATAATATATATTATAATGCTTTACTGTCGCGATCTTTCTCAACATATAATAGGGAATTAATGTGTTATTTGAAAGTTTTTATATCTCGAAGTTTTCTCGCTAGAACACTAAACGTCAATAAATGAGAATAGGCTTTAAATTGAAAACTATCAGAAGAATTGTTTAAGTTAATATATTTTACTGTCAGTTGTCTATATTAATTTAGAAGTGAAATAATCAGCTAATAATATTTTGCAAAATTAATTCGGGCGTTAACGGGTTAAAAGAATAAAAGAAATTACAAAGGAAAAATAATTTATTAATCAATCAAAATAAAATTAATTTTACACATATTATTATTAATATTATTTATTTTTAATACCATGATTTTATTAATTTTTCTCTTCGTAATTTATTGTATTTATTTATTTATTTATTTTAATGTTAACGCTATGACGTTAAAGACTTAGACGGATAGTTAAGATGACGGCTATCCAGAGAAATTTAAATATATATATATATATATATATATATATATAATGAAATGGTGTTATTCAGTATTTATAAAAAAACATCCAACTCGAATTGCTCTTACTTTGGGTTTTAAAATCTTTATCAAAACCTTCATTGTATTTTTAGTCAAATTTAAACATTATTTCCGAAATTTAACCTTTTTTCTTTTTCTTTTCTTTTCTTTCTTTCTTTCTTTCTTTTGAATCTATGTTTTATTATTCGAAGTCTTTTAAACCTTATAGGAGCTATCAAGATTTACAATAGGAAATTAATCATTACCATTTGGTCTTCAATAATTGAGAATTTTCTTTTCTGTCATTTTGTAATGTAGGGGAGGAGACTAGTGTACCTCCTTGACTATGCCCATACACCTGCTGCATTTTATTATTACGTGTCAGTTTAAATGCAGAAAACTCTAGTTGTTTTTATCATTTTTACTATACATGTCAGTCAGTCTTAAAAAAAGCACACTTTGTATCAATTTCTTTTGTATTTAATAAATAAAATTTACTAAAAAAATTAAAAATATTGATAAAAAAAAATAATAATAATAAATAAAATCTTAGTTTGGTAAATTAAAAAAAAAATGAAATTTATTTCAAAGTAAACTTCATTTTGGGTTGGTTGGTTGTAGGAATTAAGGCCGATTGACTCCTGATGTGTCCTAAGCCTAGGGGGGGGAATGCCCTCCGTGGGGTTCTTTCTAAGGGGTCCTAGCCCGTATTTACGCGAGTTTCGGAGGAAACCACGGAAAACTCCGAACGGCTAGGTCGATGAGCGCGACCTGGGATCGAACCCGGCACCTCCCATCTACCAGCTTTGAGCGCAGAACCGCTCGGCCGCTGGTGGGCCCTTCATTTTGGGACATGAAAAAAATAAACATCTTTGAAAACTATATTAAAATGTTGTTTTCTGAAGAAAAAGATTAAAAAAAAAAAAATAAACAGAAGTACAGTTAGACCGTTCAAAATCCGAACAGATAGGTTTTAGAAGCCTTCAAGTCGAATGAGGATATTTTCGAAAGTGTAATGTTATTAGAAGGGAGGGGAAGTGGGGGGAGGGCGGAGAGACGGCGAATAGAGTAAAAAAATAAGAATAGAGTTAGGTCGTTCGAAATATGTACATAGAAAATTTGGATATCTACAAGTCGATTGCGGATATTTTCCAATTTGTAAAATCATTAGGAGGAGCGGGAAGGGAGGGGTGGAGGGGCAAAAAAATAAAAATAGAATTAGTTCGTTAAAAATCGGTACATAGAGGTTTTTGATACCTACAAATCGATTGCGGATATTTTCGAATTTGTAAAACTATTTGAATAGCCGGGATTGAGGGGAGGAAGGGTAAAAAATATAGAAATTAAAGTTAGAGTGTTGAAAATTAGTATTATTAGGTTTGAAAGCCCGATAAATCGATTGCGGATATTTTCGAAAGAGTAGAAATATTACGAGGGGCAGGAAGGGGGGGCGGGCGCAGGGGCAAAAATAAAGAAATTCAGGTAGAACGTTGGAAATTAGTATTATTGGGAGTACAAATTAATTCGGTCCGTTTTTTTTCGTTAAAAAACATTTTATTTATTATCAAAATGAAAAAACATGTTATTCAAAGTATTGTCCATCGGTAGCCACAACTTTTGTCCACCTTTCTGGCAATTTTCGGATTCCATCTCTGAAAAATGAGTCCTCTCTGGACGCAAACCATGAATCGAGCCATTCTTGAATTTCTTCGAAAGAAGTGAAGCGGTGTCCAGCCAAATCGTGATGCATCCGTCGGAACAACCAATAATCAGAAGGAGCAAGGTCTGGCGAATACGGCGGGTGGGGTAGGACCTCCCATTTCTACGTTTCCAAGTAATTTTTAACGACTGATGAAAAATCGCTTTTCAACGTCGCGCGGTTTCAACTCGTATGGGACCCAATTTCCTTGCTTTTGAACCATTCCCATTTTTTTTAAGCGCACGGAAATTGCTTGCTGAGTGACTCCCAACGATCCTGCAAGCTCTTGTTGCGTTTGGCACGGATCTTGATCGAGCAATTCCTCCAATTCGGCGTCTTCGATCTTTTTCGGTTGGCCCGGGCGCTCATTGTCTTCGACACTAAAATCACCATTTTTGAAGCGTCGAAACCACTCTCTACATGATTTATCAGATGGCGCAGATTCACCATAAACTTCCACAAGCGATCGATGCGCTTCAGCGGCACTTTTCTTCCAATTAAAAAAGAAAATCAAAACTTCCCGCAAATGTTGTTTCTTTAGCACAAAACTCGACATATTGAATGCTCAAAAAACCAATGTTGTTGTATGAAACTCGAAGCTTCGTTGACTGAATATGGTTGACAAAGGTCAAACCTTTCTAACAATGCCAAAAACATCTATCATTATTCAGTAAACAAATCAGCCAGAGCCATCTATTGAAAACGGACCGAATTAATTTGTACTCCCAATATTAGGTTTAAAAGCCCGAGAAAAAGACTTCGGATATTTCTGAAAGTGTAAAATAATTAGGAGGGGCGGAAAAGGAAGGCGAAGAAACACGCACCCCGTGCGCGCGTGTATACACTGCCGCAGTCAGTGGGGCCCCGGACCGATTATTCCACCTATGAGAAAATACTTTTTTTGTATTTTATATTTATGTTTTTCCCTTACAATAATATAGTGATTCATTAAGAGTGTCGAACACTAATGCGCACGCGCAGCGCATAATGACCTGCGCTAACGAAAGCAGTGGGGACCAGTACGACATTTTTCCCGATCAAACTTTTTCTCTTTTTTTCACATGATAAGAATTAATGCAATTTTGAGAATTCATTAATTATAGTCATTCATTTAAAAATAGTGACCAGCGAAGCGGGCGTAGCCTGCTAGTATTATATATATACAGGGTGATCTATTTAAAATAGTACCCGTTGTTTTTTCTTAATACCCTTAAATATGACGGATGTGGCAGCTATTCTAACTCTGAAGCATCATTGTTTGAACTTTCTTTAAGTGTGGGAGACAATTTCCAACACCGTTGGACTGTTACAACTTTATTTCTGAGATAAAACAGAAATGGAGACGCACAATGTTATTTAATCCTGTGATAATTTTATTTAAAGAAAAACAAACTTTAATTTAAATTTTTTATATTATCATTCCTACATTACATTTACACTATCATTATCATTTTTACATTATCATTTCATCTGGTTTTCCAGAGAAGTCTTGCAAACATCGATGAATTAATACAGATCATAACTGAAGAAATTTTGTCAATAACATCAACAATGCTGCGAAGAGTGTCAGAAAAAATCGTCCGACGTGTTCATGTTTGCATTCAAAATGGTGGCGAACATTTTCAACATTTTTTGTAAGGAATGATAATGTAAAAATTTTGAATTAAATTATGTTTTTAACCGACTTCAAAAAAAGAAGGAAGGTTCTCAATTCAAACCGTATGTTTTTTTTTATGTTTGTTAGCTCATAACTTCTGAACGGATGCTCCGATTTTGATATTTTTTGTTTTGTTGAAAAGGTCTTGGTCTGCAGTAGGTCCCATTGTAATATCTTTACGATCTAAAGAAAATACAGGGTGCCCAAAAAAATCAGTCCCAACTCTTTTAACTGCTAAACGGCTGCAGCCAAAATGATAAAAATGGTATGTAAGTATAGTAAAGTGGCCCTGCAGTACAAGGTTAAACCGCTTGCTGCGCCACCTGGTGGAAAATAGTGGAGTTAGTGTTCCTATCTCGAAAACGGTTCTAGAGAAAAAAAGTGAATTAGAAAGTTGAAGATTATCATAGATTTAGTACAAAAAGATAGTTTAGACATTCATGCTAGCGTTTCTATCTCGGAAACGGTTCAAGACAGGGGAAAAGAGTGAATTATACGCGATTCAACAACCTAAAGCGCCACCTGGTGGAAAAGAGTGGAGTTAGCGATCCTATCTCGGAAAAATTTCAAGACAGGGGAAAAAAGTGAATTATAAAATTGCAGAGCATCATCGATGTAGTACGCAAAGGTAGTTTAGACATTAATGCTAAAAACAGAATGTTTAAAACGTGCATTTGGTTGTTCACAATTTTCTATTTTGTGCACACTTGAAAAACATTGCATATGTTGTAGCGTAGCGGGTGATATTTATGCTATGTAAAATTCAAAGTATGGTTATTGTAAGCGGTCACATCGATTAACGCATAGGCGTTTTAAGCCGACTTCATAAAGGAAGAGGTTCTCAATACAAACCATGTTTCTCGTTGTTGTTGTTGAAATTTGTTAGCTTATAACTTCGTAAAAGATGATTTAATTTTAATACTTTTTTTGTTGTCGTAATGATCTTGGCCTGACATAAATTTCATTAGGATTTCATTAAGATATAAACAAATTACAGGATACTCACAAAAGTCTGTTCTCACTCTAACTGCTGAACGCAAGCAGCTACACTGGTAAAAGCAGTGTGTAAGTATCGATGTTGAAACTTCTGTCCGTCAGCTGCAATGCATATTTTGCTCTTTGTTTGAACTTTACGCTGCGCAATTTCCAGCGCAGCGGGTGACACGTATTTACTGTAAAGTTCAATATATATGCCTAACAGAATTTTCGGTTACGAATACAGCGTATCCTTTCTTTACATTTCTAAAGAATTTTTAATTTAACGTATGTTCGTTCAATAGATAGTTTTTTGGTCATATCCGATAAACGCAAGAAAAGTGACACAATTTAAAAATGCAGCATTTGAGAAAAATCAACTAAAAAATAACTTCATTAGAATAAATCTGGCACAACTGTTTCTCGAGTGGATAACTTTCTAGATGGAGATGTAACTTTTTTGTTCACATTGGGTGCATTTAACGTATTTTTCAGTGACATAAACCATTTTTTGAGTAATGTCACTTTTCTTGGAAGTTGTGATTTGTGAAACTTCCATCGAACGTCTTCTGATGCTCTTCTATATAAATAAGTTTTCACTGAAAAGAGAAAAATAAAATCTTTTTGTAAAAAAATAGAACCGACTCCAAAAAGGAACTACTATTCAAACAACTAAAAATGAAAGAAAATTGGCAGAAAATGGAACTGTAGATTGCGCCTAAAAGTATAAAATAATTTCCTTCGCCAAACAACCTATAACACTACAATTAATCATAACTTTTGAAGTCGGCGCAAAATTAAATAAAAATTGATACCTGTATTCAATACAAAAATCAAATCCTATTCAAAATACACGTCTCACATTGTTACCTGCAAAACGCAGCCGAAAACTACTTTGATTCAAGAAAACAAATAAGATTTCGTAAGCAGCAAAAGTTGGCGAAGACGCTGGTATCTGACGTCCTTGGTGAACGAAAAATCGCAAAATTATCTGGCAAACATATTTAATTTTTTTGGGGATATCATGATTATTTTAATAAGGTATATCAAGAGAGTAATCAAGAATATGAAACAACACATCGTACAATATATATTATGAAAATATACATCTTGCGTGTATATTTTTTTGCCTTACGTTTTATCGCCAAATTCAAAAGCCATCAAGGATGATCTAACTTCGTAGAAGCATAAATACCGCATTGTGAAGAATGTTCACTGTTCTATGTAGATGCTACTAATGGACCAATTGTATACAGTGATAAAATAATAAAAGAAACATGAAAATGGATCATTCGAGACAACAGCATTTGTTGCTACCGATCTAAAGACAAACCTTTAAAAACTAATTAAATTTTATTTAATTTTGCGCCGACTTCAAAAGTTATAATTAATTGTAGTGTTATAGGTTGTTTGGCGAAGAAAATTACTTTATACTTTTAGGCGCAATCTACAGTTCCATTTTCTGCCAATTTTCTTTCATTTTTAGTTGTTTGAATAGTAGTTCCTTTTTGGAGTCGGTTCTATTTTTTTACAAAAAGATTTTATTCAAAAGACAAACCTTTAAAAACTAATTAAATTTTATTTAATTTTGCGCCGACTTCAAAAGTTATAATTAATTGTAGTGTTATAGGTTGTTTGGCGAAGGAAATTATTTTATACTTTTAGGCGCAATCTACAGTTCCATTTTCTGCCAATTTTCTTTCATTTTTAGTTGTTTGAATAGTAGTTCCTTTTTGGAGTCGGTTCTATTTTTTTACAAAAAGATTTTATTCAAAAATAAAATTATCACAGGATTAAGTAACACTGTGCGTCTCCATTTCTCTTTTACCTCACAAATAAAGTTGTAACAGTCCAACATTATTAGAAATTGTCTCCCACAGTTAAACAAGGTTCAAACAATTATACTTCAGTGTTTGAATAGTTGCCACATCCGTCAGATTTAAGGGTAATAAGAAAAATCAACGGGTACTCTTTTAAACTGATCACTCTGTATATTGTAAATTCAGGAAGATTCTTTTTTTAAGACACGTGTTCATTTGTTTTGGTATTTAAGCGTTTCGAATATTTTTAACACTACTTTACAGTGTGTCGACGACATTGCATGCGTTGTTCGTTACTCTTAGTACGCTCACAAACTACCTCTTTTTTGTCCTTATCATGCTTTTCGAATTATTTTCTTGCCATTTTAATCGTACAAATGGTTCATTAGTAAAAAATATTTTCGCCCGCATTTAAAAAAAAATATTAGTAAACTTCAAAATAAATTAAAGCCAAGCACGTTAAAATTCCGCTGAGTAACACGTATAAAATTTTCTGTAGTTAAATACTACAGATAGCAGTTTAAAAAAAAAAAAAATGATAGGGAATTACTTCTTAGTACTTTTGTTTTATGCATATAAATAAGAAGACACTGTAATAATAAAGAAAATACTAAATATATCCGGATAAAATATATCTCATATGAAACTGAATACTATCCTTTACCTTGAAATAACGTCAAATATTTCTGAACAACGGTAATAAGAATAATTATTCATGACATACAGTCGTAAATCAGACACGGTTGCAAGTGTCACAAATAATCCAAACACTTTCTCATGATCAATTAATCGTGGCCAGTTTCAAGTTACATTTATCATATGGTCAGATACTGTAAAATCGAATACAAAGCTGCCAAACACACAGCTCTAGTATTAGTTTTCAGAAGTGTTTATTCATATTTAACTTCATATTTTTCAGAATTTCGCCTATGAATGTACTTAGTACAAATTATTCTTCATATAAATACTTGTATTTACTATTGACTCAGTAAAATTTACGCATTAGACACGGTATCGATAACAAAGTTTAGTAGGTGCCATGAGATTTAATACTTTTCAAAATGTATAGTAAATCATTTTAAAGTTATCGTGAAGTATCAGATTTTTATAACACAAAATTTTAAAAGAACCTCTGCCCTCAAAAAAAAAAAAAAAAAAAAAAATCCGATATTTATAAAAAAAAAAAAAAAAAAAAAAAAAGGTATTGCATATTTAGAAGCATATCATAATGTTTATAACAAATTACTTAGAATTTACCAACCAATCATATACCTATACAATCCTATCATCTATCTGCCATGTATTTGTAAAAGTTAGAGAATGAATTCAATTTACAGAGCCACTAAATCTCTCCTGGGTGTATTTTCCTTCTTCCATAGTTGCCATGCAACTGACTACTATTTTTTAATACTACTTTGTCTGAGTAAAAAACAAATACCACTTTGCTTATGTTTTGGCTTTTTTAATTACTTAATTCTACTCCAGAAATCCATAAAATACTTTTTGTTAAAAAATCCTGTCGTTCAAAGTTACAATTTGATGATATACTTCTCATGCAAATAAAAATTCTGTTTTGTGTTGTTTCGTATCAAATGTAGTATGTTAATCGTAGTTTGCATACGATACGATAAATACAGCATATTATTTTATCTACATCATATTATCTTATTTTGAAGTGTAAGTCCTCATTTTTCACGTTTTTTAAATGTTATAATATTTAACAAAATGATTTTTCACATTCATGTTCAAGTTATTTAAACGTTTTCCTCGGATTTCGGTGCCTGAAATGTCACTCGTGTCTAGCACTCGTGTGCATTTAAAAGGTTAAATACGATTACACTTTTTTTTTTTTTTTTTTTTTTTTTTTAAATAACGAAACGTTTTATAAAAATGCAAACAGGCAAAGCTTTACGGTTAAAAATGGCACTACATCGCAAACGATGTCTGTGTCGTCGGACGTTTAAAGAAAAAAAAATTATACTAAAACCTAGCTTTCATGATTTCTATCTGGTGGCTTAATAGTTAGCGCTCTGACATTCATTCGATAGGCGACTGGTTTAACACCGAGTTCAGTCATAGATGCCGTAGTGTTATGGAACCCACTTTGAGCAGAAGCAAGGCTTTGTAGTGTTCCTAAAATTTTACTTGTATTTTATTATATTGTCACCACTATCGTCAATAATAAATTTTTCTTGAATATTTTTTGAATTTTTTAATGCTAAATATTATGCAACAAAACATTTTTGTAATTAATGGTGACAATGCTATAAAATGAGGGTAAAATTTTAAGAACACCGCGTGAAACCCGCAGTAAGGTCTAAATACCTCTAGCGTGCAAAACTTTACTACAAACCAAACCAAATCAGATTACTAATTATAAGCAACAGTCATTGCTTAATGATTGCACAAGAAAAATCTTCTCACATGTAATACTTTTCCTTAAAAAAAAAAAAAACGTAAATAATTTATTGTGTTAAAAAGTCATTAACAGATGAGAAATAGAGTTTAATTTTTTTCACATAGTCCTTTGCAATCCAACGAAAAAATATTCTTTTCTTTATAATATTTCTCAAATTGTTTACAATATTCTTAAATGTTATAAACACTCATTTTTTCAAAAATGAAAAGGAAAATCCTTCCTAAGAAAAAAATCTTATTTCGTAATTCTCAATGGAATTTAATTGCAAGGTTTTTATTTTTCTTAGAAAAAAGAGAATTTTTACAAAAACTTCAACTGTTACCATATTGTTAAAACAACGAATTTAAAAGCGATTGGATTTTATATACTCTAAAATATCTAAAAACAAGAAAATTATTTCGAAAAATAGTTTTTAATGAGCTTTATTTATAAATTGTGCGAAAAAATATCTAAACATGATTAAAATAAATTTCACTTCATCTTTAAGGGATTAATCCACTTATGTTTTATAATTAAAAGATTTAAAATGGTTGCATTGAAGGTTGCTTTCAAAATTGAAAATATTTTTGTTTAAAAATTTTTATATTTCCATGAATTTGAAGATTTATCTTGATAATCATTTTCTGTTAATTCTGTTAATATTTTTAAAACTTTTTTTTTAAAACTATGTTGTATACTATAACACAAAGAAGGTTATATATTGCTCAATTTACATTAACTGAAAAAATATATTTTTTTCAATTTAAAATATCCATAAAATATGTCATATAAATATTTAAGATAATAATTCCGAAAATGAGTTTGAACTGTTTTTAAAAGATTATGTGTTACATTTTTCTCAATCTTTATTTATTCAAACTATGTGACGAAAACGTATGAGAGCAAAAAATTGTATTCTTCAACAAAAAACAAGTAACATATTCTGTTTTTTTTTTTTTTTCTTTTTTAACTGAACATTTATTAATTTACTTATATTATAAAGAAATATGTAACTCTATGTATCTCTTTTAAGTGGCTTAGTGTTGGTATTATAAACATCTCGTTAAAGCGTTTATTTATGATTATTATTTAAGTCTAAATGTCTAAGTACAATTAAAAATTGTTCATCCACGTTTACTTAAATTTTACGTTCGTACAAACTGAACACAAACATTGTACAGATGCAGAGAGTGTTTAATTACATGAGGACCTTCTCAGCACGTCTTAATCGCTGAGGTACAATTAGCGTTTAATGTGAACGCACGCCATGATCCTTGAACTGTTTAAAGTAAATTATACTTCATGAAGGCAAAGTTTTACATACAAAAAAAATTAATACTTTTATATATATATAATTTTTAAAGACATTTAATAGCGTGCGACAGTTACTGGTATTTTTGTTTTGTATGACATTATGACACAATTATGTGATATTGCAAATGTAGCTTTTAAAATACTACGAATGATTAGCAACCAAATACTACTATTTTTTATCACCAGCTTCTTTTATACATTTCTGGAATAATTTTGTACGATTGGCGAAAATATTTACTCAAACGCTACCATCACTAAACAAACACTGTCAATCTGTGCAAACTTGACCGAACATTGTCGAAAAGGGATTGACTGAATTAGTTTTGTCGTAGGTCATTGGCTTGTTAAGACGAAAGATCCAGGTTCGTTTCTTGGCCTAGTCCTTCTTTGCCCTTATTAAACTTAATTTGGTTTTTCCCGAAAATATATATTATTTACTATACATTTATAGACTCAATACAATCCGAAAAGTTTCATCTCAAAGTTGGAAAACGACGAGTGCATAATCCGATCTCTCGTCGGTCTAGCAGTTCGGAGTTTTCCACGGCTTTTTCCGAACATTTTGTAAATACGAGAAAGGACCCTTAGAAGACCCCATGGACGGCAATTCTCCCAGGCCTAGGACCATAGCGCAATAATCAACACAACTTCAACTACACTTTTTTTAAATATAAAAAGCAGAGGTTCGAGAAACATATGACAAGCCATTTCCAAAAATTGTGCTCGTAAATTTCAAAGAAGTTAAAGATAAGTCGAGATGCTTTGTGCGATTATTAACACTTTCCAACTGTACGTACTTGTTGTATCGTACAACTTTGAATATTTTTTACATACGTTATCACACAGCAGACAGACAGAAGGATTTAAAAGCATACAAATTGATTAACTGAATTTAAAACCACCCTTAGACATTGTTGGAAAGTGTTAAAAAGGCTTAACGCAAAAGAAAATACAGCCGTTAGATTATAATTGCAGCACTTAATGTATCTGAATATTTTAGTGTTGTCCTGTAAATTTGAAGGTTATTCATGTCATATTCTATACAAAACATTATTTTACAATATTAACAATAAATGCCAATTTCATCATGATTTTTGCAGAATAGAAAGATATTTAAATGTGATTTTTTTAAGAAGTCTGTCCAAAAACGAAATGCATTGGCTTTTTTTTTTTTTTGTCCTTGTACACAAATTAGTTATACAAGCCTATTAATGTCATTTGAAATAGCAAACGTTCCATAGTGAACTTCTTTATTATATATATATATATATATATATATATATTTTAATTCTGAAAATATTTACGGACCCTGTGGGCGGGAGACAAACAGATACAAAGATAGACAATCAGACAGACAGAAAGCCCATCAGCGGCCGAGCGGTTCTACCGTCAAAATTGGTAGAGGTGAAGTGCTGGGTTTGATTCGAGGTCGCACTCGTCGACCTAGCCATTCGCAGTTTACCGTGGTTTTCTCTGAAACTTGCGTAAATACGGGCTAGGATCCCTTAGAAAGACTCCAACGGAGAGCACTCCCCCTCAGGCCTAGGGCCCTAGAGCAGTCAACCGGCCTTAATCCCCAACACCAAATCAACAGATAGACATATAAACAAATTAAAATCATATTCACACTTCAAAATTGTTAAATAGAGTAAAAAGCGTTTAATGTAAACGAAAAGGCAATTCCAGCAAATTTTTATTAATAGGTCTTAATGTAACTTAAGGTTTTTATGTGGCCCTGTAAGACTAATACTAATTATACTATATTCTGTAGAAAGCATTCTTTTGTGTATATGAATAACATATTTCAGTTTCATTAAGCTTTATGTAAAATTATTAAAATTCGGTTTGTAGAAATAACTCTCATAGAACGCAATGCTGTGGAATACTTCCAAATTACCCTATACAAAATCCTGTGGTAGTATTTACTCCATTTTACATAGGAAACATCCGATAGTAAACTTGAATAACATATTTCAATTTTATTAAGATTTATGTAGAGTAAAGTTGTTAAAATATAACTTATAGAAATACTTCTCATAGAACACAATGCTTTGGAATACTTTCGTGTGTCCCTGTACACAAACCAGTGGAGATATTCACTCCATCATCAACAGGGAACATCCGATAGTGAACTAGAATAACATATATTAGTTTCAAGATACTCCATAAATATTTACGGGAGTTAAAGCGCAGAGAGTTAGACAGACAGAAAGATGGACAGACGAACAGACAGACAGATACACAAATTGAAATCATATTCACAATTAAAAAGTGTTAAAAAGTGTTAGAAACGCTTAATGTAAAAAAAAAAGTGCAATTCCAGCAATTTTTTATTAATAACACTTAATGTAACTGAATAATTTTGTGTGGCCTTGAAAAAACTAAAGACTGTAAACTAAACTGTAGACTAAAAATTCTCAATCATTTCTTCTATCCATTTTATTTATTTACCTTACACGCATACCTGCCAATATCCTAATTGATATTCAGTAATATTGTTAGTCCTGCCTATCTTTCCACACCAGTATCTTGTTAGAGTATTTTTCTTCTTATTTAACCGTGATTGCATTTGGAAAATATTACTCTAAAAATTTACTGGTGTGAAAAAAATGGCGGACCTAACAACACTACGGAATATTAATTAGGATGTTGGCAAGTATGTATGTAAATGTATATATTGAATTTAAATATATGCAGAAATGTTTCGTTCACCCTCAATACTTTCAAATCTTAATTTCGTTTCGGAAGAACTTTATTACTACTAAACAAATGCACGTGGGATATTAATTATTTCGTTTCAAAGTTATAAATGTACATAATGCTCCTATCTAAAATATTCATTTATTTTAAATAACCTGTTTTCGGTTAAATATTTGAGGGGCAAGACAATTTTTCTAATTTAAAATTAAAATCGACATAATTCACCAATAATATTAGAAGAGAATAAATAAATGAAGTTATTCTTCCAAGTTATAAAATCAAAATTTGATAAAAAATTTCCTGGCCAGTTCTTGCATTTGAGAATTAGAATTTGCATTTGCATTCTGTGAACAGCACCCCTGTAAGGGTTAATACATATATTCTAACATTGTCATTTATCCTGGAAAATTTTAAGCCCCGTCTTTATTTCGCATCACTTTATTTATAGAGAAATTTTGCCCAATATATAACTTTGATAAAATAAGAAAAAATTACTCTTAAAAAATAAGTGGTAAGAAATAAAGGCGGGGTTAAAAATACTCCGTAATAAATAGAAATCTTGGCATCTATGGTTAATATAACTGATATTAAAGAACTTTAATAAAAAAAAGAATGCATTTCATAAAATATTGTTTTTGGATTAAAAAAATTTCAAGCCTCCCAATAAAAAGAATATTTCAACATTCTGTATTTATTTTTAAAATATATTCTTATTTTTAAATGTTACAATAATAAAAGAAATATTTTCAGTTATTCCTAAAATAGAGACAGTTCAGTCAGGAACTTTTACATCCCTTAGTAATATGTCTCAAAATGTTAATTCAACATGCATAATCTACTTTTTTTTTTTCATGTGAACTATCTCAAGAGAGATTATTTCTAGTTTTCAACGGTATTTCTGAACTTTTATTAGCGGCTTGTTTGCTTAACATTTCCTTTTTTATGGTGCCTTTAGTTATTCTATTTTACAACCTTCAGATGGATTCTATGTTTACATTTGGAGATTACTTGAAATTACCTTTCATACTGTATGCAATCTTCCATAAATAGCTTGAATTTCTTGTCGGATTTACATTCACAGTAGACGATGACGTGTAGTTGGGTTATTTATAGCTTAAAACTCTGCATAAATTGTTAAATATCGTATAAATATTTTTGTAACTTAAAAAATGTATATTTTGACTACTGATACATAAATATTTTTTTAAGCATATGCAAAATGAAGTCGTAAAAACATTTAATTATGATACAAAGATAACAGCGTCGTATAATTTGGATATCGCTATTCCTTAACGGCCCTCTTCACTTGCCGTCGCCGGAAGTCCGAGCCAATGTTATTTTATGGGGAAATTTTCTTTACAAATAACTTATTAACTAATATATATTTTTAAATTCGGTTTTCACATTTAAAAAATTCCCAATTGTTAAATTGACGGACCTTTTTTAAAAATGTATTTTTTTAATTTTTAACATTTTATTTTGAAATTGCAAAAAAAAAAAAAAAAAAAAAAAAATTCACATATTGAAAATTCGTATTTTGCAGCTTCAAAATAAAATATAAAAAATTAAAAAAATAAATTTTTAAAAAAAGGTTCGTCAATTTAACAGCTGGGAATTTTCAGAAGGTGAAAACAGAATTTAAAAATATGTATTAGTTAATAAGTTATTTGTAAAGAAAAATTTCTCATAGAATAACATTAGCTTCGGCTTCCAGCGGCGGTGAGTGAAACGGACCCTTAATAATGAACTTTTCTTTTGTTAATTTCCAAATTTCTACAAGTAAATAAAGAAATAATTATATTAAAGATGTGGTTTTAAAAATATAGGGCATTACGAATACTGTGACAGGCATTGGTGTGTTTTAGTAGGTAAGAAAGGCCGGTTCTAGGTCAGGCAGCGGGTGCAAGGGTGCAAGGCCAGCCGTGCGGGTGTCACACCACCCCCTGAGGGGTGTGGATGACTTGGGGTTGACCTTGAGACATCCTCCAACTTAATTGTAAAAGATGACGAGGGTGTTAATGAGGAAATTTAATTAAAAAAATTAATGAGTGATTTTTTGTAAAAGGTGACGATGGTTTTAAAGCGATGTTTGCGGTAGAATGAAAAAAGCAGGATATTGTTTGTGAGTCATTAGGAAATTAATTAGGGAGTTAATTAAGAAATTAATTAAGAAATTAATTAAGAAATGAATTAAAATTTGAAAAATTTGAAAATAAAGAATGAATCGATTGAATTTAAGAATGTGGATGTGGATATAGTATACAAGAAATAGAGTGATCTGACTGGGGTTCGAACCCGACACCTTGCAGTAAAAATATTTCCATAAGACAGTAGTTTTCGCGTGTGTGTGAGTGATTTTTATAGTATATGTCTGCACTGTTCTTTTAAAACTGTGAATGCTAGTGTCCGAAAAGAATTCAATCGTTTTAATGATATTAATTAGAGAATAATAATTAAGAAAAATATTAATTAAGCATCTTCTTGTAAAAAACCATCAAATATTTTCCGAAAAATAAAAGGCAATGAAAGCAAAAATTAAGTATAAAGAATGAAAGAAAGTTTAGAAACATAGATTTTGACTGAGATTCGAACCTGCTACCTTGCAGCAAAAAAATATTTCAGTAGTTTTCGCATATGTGTGAGTGATTTTTCTATTATATGCCTATGCAGATCTTTTTTAACCTAAGAATACTATTGTCTGAAAATTAATCAACCATAAAAATGATATTAATTACAGAATAATAATTAAAATAAATAAATAAAAAATAATAATTAAAGATCTTGTAAATATTCACCAGATGTTTTTCGAAAAAAGACAATGCACGTGAAAATTAAACTAAAAGATGTTTAAAATCTCAAATGTATAAGTGAAATTAGATTAGGATGAAGGACGAGAATTGTTTTTTTGATAGATAACTAAAAAAGAGTGATTAAAATTTCTTATTAATTACTTAATTGAAGAAAGTTCGTTAAAAAAATACTTTTCATCATAAAGATTTTTTAATTGTGAATATCTAGTATCCATTTTAAACTGTATATATTCTTTTTCGTTATAAATAGAATAATATCTTAACGCAAAATACAGACTTCATTCGCTAATGGTGACGTCACAATGTTTTGGGGGAAAGGAGGGGACCATTCCTTAGGGCATTTTCTTAGAATCGGGTTAGGTACGGTATTGTCAAAAGATAGGGGGAGAAAATTCCAGTTTTGCTTCAACTTTTCACGTGTTTAAATATGTTTACTGTTGGATGTACTAAAAATTATCTACTATTTTGAATTATGTTCAGTTCACTTCTTTATAAGAAAAATGTATATAATGTGAAATTAAAAGTAAATAAAAAAACTTTAAAAATTCATCTTTTAAAAATAAATTAATAAAAATAAGTTGATCAATGTAAAAAACTGAAAAATTCGCTGTTTGAAAAGAAGTCTTAATAAGTTTAAGAAAATATCGTAACATTTTGTATTATATTTTACATAAGAGAGTGAATCTATCATTTTTCAGAAGTTACTTTAGTGCAAAATAATAACTGATGTTGAAAATTTCTCTACCTTAAACAGTTATACTTCAGATATAACTTTTTTGGGATCTTCTTATCACTGTCATCGAACATACATGTATAATCACTCCCACATAAATTCTTTCATATATATTTAAAAAAATTTACAATGTTGTATTTAATTATAAATTATCTTTAAATTTCCTTACGCTCATTAAAATATTGTATCTATTTTTATTTCAAGTTTTGTATTATAGTACTAGAAATCTTCCAACATTCTTAAAATAAAATAAGTTTCTGAACAGAGTGATAATTAGAAATTCAATGTATTTTTTATCTATAGTTTAACCATTTTTTTTTTTTTTTGTAACTCCCTAACATTTTTTTAGTGTAAACCCGTGAAATTTTACCAATAAAATCCGAAATAGGGTCTTAAAAATAAGAATTTGGCATGATTTTTAATAAATTTTAGGATATATCTACAAAAATTTTAGAGTATTTGGCGATAATTCAGATTTGGTGAGAAACACCTAGTATTAATTCCGAGTGAAGAAAAATTTTATTACTTGTCAAATTTATTTTGAGAAGTGAGGTTTCTTATTTTATAACCTGAATTCAGTACTACATAATAATAGTTTTTTCAAGATGGATGTCAGAACAGATATCATTTTGTTAAACGCATTTACTCATATATTCAATAGATCACACATTCGCAATTCAGAACTAGAGATTATAAACCACCTTAAATTTCGAATGAATGAATTTATCAATTCAGAAATTAGCAATCAACTTTATGAAAATGTTGATATGTTATCTGAGAAAAATTTTCACATCTGTTTAGATATTGTCTTAAAAGAAATGATAAAAAATGAAATAAATTGGGACAAAGTTGTAATTTACTTAGTATTTTCAAGTGAGCTTATGGCGAAGCGTTTTAAGAGATCTGGTGACTTTATCATACCCTAGATAAAATTTTTTAATATCTTCCAGAAGTATTTAGGTAATTGGATTATTGATCATCAAGATTGTATAAAAGTCAAAGGAGAAAAGAAATCAATTTTTCAAAGAATGTGGAGTTTTATCACTCGATCATAATATGAAAATTGTAAAAATATTATCTGCTATGTTGAATTATGTTCAGTTCAATCTGTATAAGAACAATGTTCAAGAAAAATGTATGTAATGTGAAATTGAAAGTAAATAAAGAACTTTCAATGAAAATTTTGTTTAAGAAAAAATTATTTGAAGTAACATTCATCTTTAAAAAATAAATAAATAAAAATAAAAATAAGTTGATCAATGTAAAAAATTGAAAAATTCACCGTTTGAAAAGAAGTCTTAATAAGTTTAAGAAAATATCGTAACATATTGTATCATATTTTACCTCTATCATTTTTCAGAAGTTACTTTTCTGCAGAAAATAGCTGATGTCAAAAATTTCTCTACCTAAAACAGTTATACTTTAGATATAACTTTTTGGAATCTTCTTATCACTATCATTGAACATACGTGTATACTTAAAAATTTTTACAAAGTGGTATTTAATTATAAATTTTCTTTAAATTTCCTTATACTCGTTAAAATATTGTAAGTTTTTTTTTTCTTTTCAAGTTTTGTATTATAGTACTAGAAATTTTGCAACATTCTTAAAATAATATAAGTTTCTGAACATAGTGATAATTAGAAATTACCATTTTTGAGTTTTTAACGCGATCTGGAATCGAACCTGACACTTCCCTAATGACAACGTTAGAATTTTTTGACAACTAATGAATTTAGTATTTCTCGTCAAAACTTTTTAGTGTCATTTTCTTCTTTAATGAAACACTTAGTAAATCTTACCCAATTTTTCGTTTAATAACTGAAAAATATTATAATACTTAGTAAATTTTACCAAAGTAATCTTAAAATACTTTCTTTGAGATTTGTAAATAGTATTGGATTGCACTTAAGTTACAGACATCTCGAATAGTTTAAAGTCTTTGAGATAAAAAATTAAAGATTTTTATTAAAGACCTAGAAATGCATTCAAGTTAATTTTTGTAAAGTGGGAATTGTTTAAATATTATAAATTATACTTTGGTATAATGTAACTTAGAGATATTTAAAACAAATACATATCAATTCATACTTATAAAATATAATTTGATGTTTATGGAGAAAATTTTTACTTCAAAGTGTATAAAAACGACAAAGTTTTTTTACAGATCATTGATTTTATACACAAAGTAAAATAATACAAGATAGGAATTGTGGGGTGACATAAGTACTTCTTGTTAAATTATACATTTGTGACGTAGTGGTAAGGGAAAAGTTACGCCACAGGGGTTATGACGTCAGCTACAGGTTTTAGTGTCTCCTCAAGCTTGTTGAACCATGTCTAAACTTGAAAGTATATACACCTTTTGTTATTACTTCACATATGGTTTTTCGTATCTTATAAGTTTTTATCTATAAATTTTCTAACTTAATGTTTTGTGTTAGCAATTCTGTTAAAAACAGTTAAATTTTTCTAAGTGATGTGACATAAAGAAAACATTTGACAAAAATGTTAAAAAAATTTTGTGAAATTTCACAAACTTCCAGAATTAAGCTTTCACAATTCTTACAAAATATTTTCTGTATTCTAAAAATAAAAAAAGTAAAATATAACCGTGAAAGTGTCTATATATAAAAGTTTAAGTTGTTACTATAACATTATTATTACACTCTTTGGAATAGAGATTGTGATTTTAGTTAAAGTGCAAAACACTTTGATGATGCATATTCAAAGTAAGATTCAAACGTAATACTTAGGAAAATACTAACTCCATAATTATATCTAAAATTTTTATAATAAGTAATTTTTATAATAGTAAGATTCAAACGTAATACTTAGGAAAATACTAACTCCATAATTATATCTAAAATTTTTATAAGTTAGTTTTTCAGGAAAATTGTTAATAAGATAAATTCATTTAAGATTTTCACAAGTACTTTACAGTTGAGTGGTAAAACAATTTTACAAGTTTTTTCTTCTTCGATGTAAGTTTGATAGTTTATAAAACTACTATTGTGCATAATTTTTACTTAGTGTTTAAATATTATACTCAATCAATTCTACTACAGTAATGAAAAAGTATATCGTTAATACACAGGTAAACTTTTTACATGTTTTTATTTTTAAAAAAGATGACACTTCAGTTTGTATTCTAATAGAAAATATTATAAAAAAGGTGATTTTGTAATAAAAATTAAACCATTTTCATTGAAATCTTTTTATTTGAAATCGTTCATACATTCAATATTAAAGTTATTCAAAAAATTTAGCAAGTCTAGATTTTCATTGTTAAAGTAATCTGTCACTAACTCATTTTCCTTCGCACTAAAATTATTCGAATTCATATTTTCGTTGCTAGTAGAAAAAACATTCAAGCATTCGGGATTAAAGTTATACAAAAAATTTAACGAGTTCAGACTTTCATTGTCATAGTTTATTAGAGGTAAATCAGTTTGTATCAGGTTAAAATTATTTAAGACCTTATTTTCATCTTTGGTAGATAAACCATCAATATTATTTTCACTTGTATATTCCACATTCGAATTGTTCAAAAAATTTTTTAAGTCTAAGTCTATATTTTCTTTCTGAAAGTTGTTGGAAGGTAAGTCAGGAACATCATTCATACATTCAATGTGAAAATTATCCAAAAAATTTAACAAGTCCAGATTCTCACTGGCATTATTAGTTGGTAATTCATTGTTAGTACTTCGTTCATTACAATTTCTAGGTATGTTAAAGTCTTTAAGATGACTCTTTCTCTTATGTTGTAATAATTCATACTTACACTGAAAAGTTTCACTGCATTCATCACATCTAGTTTGCATTGAAGATTTTTTATGCATATTTCTTTTATGTTTTAAAAAATGTCGTTTGTTTGAAAAAGTATCAGTACATTCGTCACAACAGTATGTATGTAAAGTCTTTTTATGACTTTTTCGCTTATGGTTTGAAAAAGCATGTTTAGTTGGAAAGGTTATAGAACATTCCTCACATAGATACTCAGGTTTACGATGATGCACCCTCTTGTGTTTTTCTAATTCATACTTGTGTTTAAAAGCATCTTTACAAATAATACATAGATGTTCAGGTAAGACTTTTTGATGAGATAATCTCTTATGTTTAAATAAATCACACTTGCGATTGAAATTTTCAATACAATATTCACAATTGTATCTTATGGAAATTTTTCTATGGGTTTCTATATGTCTTTTTAAACGATGCAAAGTAACAAATCCTTTCTCACACACATAACAAATATTAGGTTTAATGTCATTGTGAACCTTCACATGTCTAGTAAGATAGGATTTTTTTAAAAATGGCTTATTGCAAATTGGACAAATAAAAAGTTTAGATAACTTATCATCCTCAAAACTTGATGAAGGGGGTTGTTGAACAGAAACGTGTGCCTCCTCAGACGGTAAAGTATTATCCATTTTGTACTTCAGTTTAGCAAAGTATAAAAAATCACTCTAAAAGTAAGACTTTAAAAACTACTGAGTATGAGAACTTAGACAACTCTACAGCGAGAAAAGATTGTAACTAATTCAAATTTTTTCTTCATTCATCAGTTTTACTTAAGAATTTACGCCAAATTCTCTTATTTCATGCCAAATTTTTATAACTATCGCCAATATTAGTGGAAATTTAGCCAAATATTATCCCATACCTTGCTATAATAGTCGAATCTTGTGGAAAATTCTAGTTTATCGGCATGTCTAAACAGATAATTTGTACACTTTAACTCTGTATTTTTATGGATGTACCATCTACGATAAACATTTTAGGGTAAAAAATATTCTAATATCTATGTTTTTTAACAGTTGTTTATAGATTTGTCGAAACTTGTGGTTTAGTATTTTCAAAGAATGTAGGTTGTTAATACTTAAAGTTTCAAGTTCATGATTTCATTATACATCTGCAGCTTCTAAACTTGATAAGTGTTAGATTTTTATCTTACATTTTCAATCTAAAAAGAAAAAGTTAATTTTTCTGAGATAGTATTTGTATTAAAATAATTTGTGTAAAAATTTTTCATTTAAAAAAATTTCGTTTATAAGCATATGTGTGAAAAACTTCAAACTAAATGTAAAATAAGATGCGTTATTAACACATGTGAAACATTAAAATTTAATACTTCATAATTTTTTAAATACTTGCAGTATCTTATGTTGGTAATTTTGTGATTTCATCTTACATTTTCAATCTTATTATTGTGAAAATGGGTTTCTTATATTTTTATTCAAGAATATGTTATCTTAATTTCTAAAAGCTTTGTAAATTTTTTAAAGTATACATATATTTGTAATCTACAATACTTGGTTATAATATTTTTAAGTATGTTTACATACACTTAGAAAACTTAAGTATGCATCTGTGAAGGTGGATGTATTTAATAAAACATATATTAATATTTTTTCAACTCTGAATTTTTCAAAGTTAGCTTTCATCATTTACAAACTTGCTATCTGTAAAGAAAAACTGAGTGAATGTAGCATATGATGTGAGGAATTTCACTATGATGAATTACAAAAAATTCTAACGTTGTCATTAGGGAAGTGTCAGGTTCGATTCCAGATCGCGTTAAAAACTCAAAAATGGTAATTTCTAATTATCACTATGTTCAGAAACTTATATTATTTTAAGAATGTTGCAAAATTTCTAGTACTATAATACAAAAGTTGAAGAGAAAAAAAAAACTTACAATATTTTAACGAGTATAAGGAAATTTAAAGAAAATTTATAATTAAATACCACTTTGTAAAAATTTTTAAGTATACACGTATGTTCAATGATAGTGATAAGAAGATTCCAAAAAGTTATATCTAAAGTATAACTGTTTTAGGTAGAGAAATTTTTGACATCATCTATTTTTTGCAGAAAAGTAACTTCTGAAAAATGATAGAGGTAAAATATGATACAATATGTTACGATATTTTCTTAAACTTATTAAGACTTCTTTTCAAACGGTGAATTTTTCAGTTTTTTACATTGATCAACTTATTTTTATTTTTATTTATTTATTTTTTAAAGATGAATGTTACTTCAAATAATTTTTTCTTAAACAAAATTTTCATTGAAAGTTCTTTATTTACTTTCAATTTCACATTACATACATTTTTCTTGAACATTGTTCTTATACAGATTGAACTGAACATAATTCAACATAGCAGATAATATTTTTACAATTTTCATATTATGATCGAGTGATAAAACTCCACATTCTTTGAAAAATTGATTTCTTTTCTCCTTTGACTTTTATACATTCTTGATGATCAATAATCCAATTACCTAAATACTTCTGGAAGATATTAAAAAATTTTATCCAGGGTATGATAAAGTCACCAGATCTCTTAAAGCGCTTCGCCATAAGCTCACTTGAAAATACTAAGTAAATTACAACTTTGTCCCAATTTATTTCATTTTTTATCATTTCTTTTAAGACAATATCTAAACAGATGTGAAAATTTTTCTCAGATAACATATCAACATTTTCATAAAGTTGATTGCTAATTTCTGAATTGATAAATTCATTCATTCGAAATTTAAGGTGGTTTATAATCTCTAGTTCTGAATTGCGAATGTGTGATCTATTGAATATATGAGTAAATGCGTTTAACAAAATGATATCTGTTCTGACATCCATCTTGAAAAAACTATTATTATGTAGTACTGAATTCAGGTTATAAAATAAGAAACCTCACTTCTCAAAATAAATTTGACAAGTAATAAAATTTTTCTTCACTCGGAATTAATACTAGGTGTTTCTCACCAAATCTGAATTATCGCCAAATACTCTAAAATTTTTGTAGATATATCCTAAAATTTATTAAAAATCATGCCAAATTCTTATTTTTAAGACCCTATTTCGGATTTTATTGGTAAAATTTCACGGGTTTACACTAAAAAAATGTTAGGGAGTTACAAAAAAAAAAAAAAAAATGGTTAAACTATAGATAAAAAATACATTGAATTTCTAATTATCACTCTGTTCAGAAACTTATTTTATTTTAAGAATGTTGGAAGATTTCTAGTACTATAATACAAAACTTGAAATAAAAATAGATACAGTATTTTAATGAGCGTAAGGAAATTTACAGATAATTTATAGTTAAATACAACATTGTAATTTTTTTTAAAATATATATGAAAGAATTTATGTGGGAGTGATTATACATGTATGTTCGATGACAGTGATAAGAAGATCCCAAAAAAGTTATATCTGAAGTATAACTGTCTAAGGTAGAGAAATTTTCAACATCAGTTATTATTTTGCACTAAAGTAACTTCTGAAAAATGATAGCTTCACTCTCTTATGTAAAATATAATACAAAATGTTACGATATTTTCTTAAACTTATTAAGACTTTTTTTCAAACAGCGAATTTTTCAGTTTTTTACATTGATCAACTTATTTTTATTAATTTATTTTTAAAAGATGAATTTTTAAAGTTTTTTTATTTACTTTTAATTTCACATTATATACATTTTTCTTATAAAGAAGTGAACTGAATATAATTCAAAATAGTAGATAATTTTTAGTACATCCAACAGTAAACATATTTAAACACGTGAAAAGTTGAAGCAAAACTGGAATTTTCTCCCCCTATCTTTTGACAATACCGTACCTAACCCGATTCTAAGAAAATGCCCTAAGGAATGGTCCCCTCCTTTCCCCCAAAACATTGTGACGTCACCATTAGCGAATGAAGTCTGTATTTTGCGTTAAGATATTATTCTATTTATAACGAAAAAGAATATATACAGTTTAAAATGGATACTAGATATTCACAATTAAAAAATCTTTATGATGAAAAGTATTTTTTTAACGAACTTTCTTCAATTAAGTAATTAATAAGAAATTTTAATCACTCTTTTTTAGTTATCTATCAAAAAAACAATTCTCGTCCTTCATCCTAATCTAATTTCACTTATACATTTGAGATTTTAAACATCTTTTAGTTTAATTTTCACGTGCATTGTCTTTTTTCGAAAAACATCTGGTGAATATTTACAAGATCTTTAATTATTATTTTTTATTTATTTATTTTAATTATTATTCTGTAATTAATATCATTTTTATGGTTGATTAATTTTCAGACAATAGTATTCTTAGGTTAAAAAAGATCTGCGTAGGCATATAATAGAAAAATCACTCACACATATGCGAAAACTACTGAAATATTTTTTTGCTGCAAGGTAGCAGGTTCGAATCTCAGTCAAAATCTATGTTTCTAAACTTTCTTTCATTCTTTATACTTAATTTTTGCTTTCATTGCCTTTTATTTTTCGGAAAATATTTGATGGTTTTTTACAAGAAGATGCTTAATTAATATTTTTCTTAATTATTATTCTCTAATTAATATCATTAAAACGATTGAATTCTTTTCGGACACTAGCATTCACAGTTTTAAAAGAATAGTGCAGACATATACTATAAAAATCACTCACACACACGCGAAAACTACTGTCTTATGGAAATATTTTTACTGCAAGGTGTCGGGTTCGAACCCCAGTCAGATCACTCTATTTCTTGCATACTATATCCACATCCACATTCTTAAATTCAATCGATTCATTCCTTATTTTCAAATTTTTCAAATTTTAATTCATTTCTTAATTAATTTCTTAATTAATTTCTTAATTAACTCCCTAATTAATTTCCTAATGACTCACAAACAATATCCTGCTTTTTTCATTCTACCGCAAACATCGCTTTAAAACCATCGTCACCTTTTACAAAAAATCACTCATTAATTTTTTTAATTAAATTTCCTCATTAACACCCTCGTCATCTTTTACAATTAAGTTGGAGGATGTCTCAAGGTCAACCCCAAGTCATCCACACCCCT
>CAWVNO010002141.1:0-68000 GCA_963930645.1 Salticus scenicus | reverse complement strand
CCCTTAAAAGGGTAAACTGGGCTCTGCCCAGATCGTGCGATTTTGGTCTTAAAGAATATGCTTTGCGTTTTAATATTATAGATTTCCATAAACAGGTAGCACTAAGCATTTCTGGAAAGAGATATTTCTCACAATATAAAGACTAATCTTTTAGATTGTTTGCAATTAATACATTTATATAACAGAGAAAAATTCTGTATTCACACCATAATATATGCATTCGGAAACATTTCAAAATTTAATGATTTAGGTTTGGTAATGTGCTAGTCTCCAAAGATATACTGCATCACGAGGCGAGGACCAACGTTACGAAGCAGATTTCCATGTATTAAAAATTTCGTAAAGGTTGGGATGAATTGAATCTAGAGATGCGCATTTCCGTTCATTTTGGAAAAAAAAAAAAATGAACGGTTCTTTGAAGACCCGGAATGGAGAAAACCAACCGGAAATTCAGAATAAACGGTTTCCGGAACCTTTCCTTAGCTGTTCGCTGCGTTCTGCCGTTAAAATTGGCATTGGCATTATTCTTTCAGTGCAAAAGATCGTTGTTTCGAAATGAACTGTTCGTGTTCTTTACTTCAGCACTTCTGCTGTGATAAAACACAGATGTCCTTAAGGAATGTGTGAAACATAGAGATATTTACTTCCATTGCCCTACTGCCGTAGGTAATGGAAGTATTGTATTCGGTGCAAAAATTCGATATTGAGATTTCACCTTATTTACACGTTTTAAGGTCTCCTGAGTCCAAAAAAGTAGTTTCTGGCAATTGGTCAGTGTGTGTGTGTGTAGGTGGAATCTGGCTATCATATCTCCGAAACTAATAAAGATAGAACTACGAAACTTCAGAATTGATACAGGTCTGGCGTACAGATTAATTTCTAAAATTTTGGTAATAATTGGAAAACCGGAAGTGGGACCGTATGTCCGTATTTAAAAAACAGCTCTAATGATTTTCTTCAAAATTGCTATATAAATACTCTATTAGATGTCCTTTCGAATGAGATGGTTGTTTAGTTCAGGAAAATTGATAGGCGTCCTGTATAAATAGCTCAATTGCAGGTTTCAGGTCTCGCAAGTGCTTGCTTTTAAAAATGGTTGTACGGATCTTTTTCAAACTCGCCATATTAACTCCCTTTTAAATATCCTTTTGTATGTAATTATTTTTTTCCGGTCAATAATTAAGTATACCAAGTTTTAGTAAAAGTTGGTGTCTTAAAAACGGCATTACTGATTTTCTTGAAAATTGTTACATAAATTCATTTTAAATACCCTCTTTATCATGTAGTCATTACAGAAAAATTAACGGTCATTCTGATTAGATAGTTTAAACTTAGATCTCGGAAAATAGTGTTAAAAAAAAAAAGACTCTATCATCTCTTTTTTTTTTTTTTTTTTTTTTTTTTTTAACTCGCTGTGTAATCTCTGTTTTATGTGTCTTTACGCGTGTAACAAGTTTCTCTTACTGGGGGAAAAAAAAATGCGTATTACATCTCCAAAAAGTCATATAATACGTGTAATATGTTGGGTAATGGAAGTCGTGTGGTTGTTTCAAACCATTTTTTTTTTTTTTTTTACTTTCTTTCTTTCTTTCTAATGGACTTTTCCCACCTGACGCCAGAGGTTACATGATAGAGGAAAAACAGATAGCAGACGAAGTCTTGTTTATCTATAATGATTGTTGAAATAACATATTTTCTATTCTTATTTTTGATCAATCGTATTTATTCTGTGTTATTTTTTTTATAAATCATCATTTTAAATCCATTTTATATCATTATTCATCATCTTTTGCTTGCTGTATACATTTACAATCATCATTTAGTTTATGTTTGTTATTGATGATTATGAAGAACATGTTTAATAATCTGATTTTTGGTACTTAAATCAGTGACAGTGCAATATCGTACTGCGTAAATCCATTTAGACCAGTAACTAAGTTAATTAACTTGTTCTAACACCTTTATGCAATTAAATTAAATGAAAACATTTTAAAATTTCGAATTATAATCCATAAACACTCCACAAGAAGCTATTATTCATTGCTAGATCAGTTAATGTTACAGTTACACTACAATATACAAAAATCGATTGTTATAGGTAAAAATAAATAAACACATAAAATGTTTTTTAAAAATTATTAAATTTACAAACACAATCATTCTACTGTTTACAAATGCACAATATTACTTTTATTTTATTTTATAATAAATATTAAAATTTTTGTTCTTAAGAACAATATTTAATTGAATTCGATTCTCAGAATTCGATTATTCGTTTTCCTCTATCACGTGATTGAGCAGACGACGACGGGAAGAGCCCATTGCACTTGTAAAACACGTGATTCATATTTAACTGAAAATATGTAGATTTTATTTTATTTCGTTTTATAGAAGGCTAAAATACATTTTAAACATTTGATACCTAGAATTCAAACACAATATAAGGAAATTGATTTTTCAGTATATATTGTTATTTAAATTGATAATTAATTTTCTAAATTTCTCTATTAATTTAAAATTTTCTAAAATGTATTTTTAATTTCTGAAGAAAAATGGAAAACAATCGCATGTAACTTTTGTTTAAAAAAATAAATAAGCATGTGCATTAAGATTTATAAACTATAAGATATTATAAACTTGACTGTAAACATAATATAAACTTAGCATAACTTTTGAGTATGTAAATGATCTGTCATGAAAACACAGTGTATTATCTTAAATTCAATCGGTCTATCTATTTATCTATACAGATATGAGCATAAACAAAAATGTCCGTTCGAAAATCTCTCTTTTTTTTTTTTTTTTTTTTTTTAAATTGTAATTAAATAAACCGTTAAAATATTTTTTTTTTTTTTTTTAACTTTACAAGGTAAATACATATATATAGATATTTATACGAAACTCTATCAGGAATTTTTACTTTCAGTTATATTCATATGTGAATGTGTTGGATTCGTAAACAATTTCGACTTCCGACGTATTTACACGTTTTAAAATACCTTAAATACGATCTGACCATAAAAATAATTACAAAATAAAAAGAACTTTTTACATAACATGTTTTTAAATTTTTTGTTGAATCATATAAACGGCTACCGAAGGCAGCGGGAACCCGGAGCAATTGGATAAAAGTATTAAAAAAATTCGCCGCTATCGTGTTTTGAGCTATTATAAAAGTTTCAAATGGCTATCTAGCTGGGAAGTTAGTTAAAAATTGACTGCAAGTTTTGTACTGGTAACGCTGCCGAAGGCAGCAAGATCCCGAAGCAATTGCTTAAAAATTTTTAAAAATGCATTTTCACCGTATTCTGAACTATTCTGAAAGTTTCAAATGCCTAGCCAGTCGGGAAGTTAGTTAAATAAATTTTCTGTTGAATCATATAAACATTGCCGATTGCAGTAGGGACATGAAACAGTTGACTAAAAGTATTAAAAACATGTATTGTCACCGTGTTCTGAGCTATCCTGAAAGTTTCAAATGTCTAGCTAGTCGGGAAGTTAGTGAAAAATCGATTGCAAGCTTTGTACTGGTAACGCTGCCGAAGGCAGCAAGAACCCGAAACAATTGGCTAAAAGTATTTTAAAAAATGCCTTTTCACCGTGTTCTGAACTATTCTGAAAGTTTCAAATATCTAGCTAGTCGGGAAGTTAGTTAAATAAATTTTCTGTTGAATCATATAAACGCTGCCGAAGGCAGTAGGGACCTGAAACAGTTGACTAAAAGTATTAAAAAAAAGTATTGTCACCGTGTTCTGAGCTATCCTGAAAGTTTCAAATGTCTAACTAGTCCGGAAGTTAGTGAAAAATCGATTGCAAGCTTTGTACTGGTAACGCTGTCGAAGGCAGCAGGAACCCGAAGCAGTTGGTTAAAAATATTTAAAAAGTACATTTTCACCGTATTCTGAACTATTCTGAAAGTTTCAAATGTCTAGCTAGTCTGGAAGTTAGTTAAATAAATTTTCTGTTGAATCATATAAACGCTGCCAAAGGCAGTAGGGACGTGAAATTATTTAAAAAATGTATTGTCACCGTGTTTTGAGCTATCCTGAAAGTTTCAAATGTCTAGCTAGTAGGGAAGTTAGTTAAAAATTGATTGCAAAATTTGTACTGGACAAACAAACAAACAAACATACAAACAAACATACAAACAAGAATCGAAGTTAATAAAAACATGGTAATAAAAAAAGTGAGAAAACGTTCATAGCAGCTCTAGATCAAGAAAAATTTATATTTAGTTGAAAATTTACATTTAGTTGCATCTTGACATAAACTGGTGACAACCAAACTATTTTTATATCACCCAACAAGCCAGTGTCGTCCAACTGCGACCCGACATACCAGGTGTTTCAATTTCTTCTTTCCCCACCTATACCAACTGCGGACAGCCTTTTTAATCCCTTATGTCAACTGCGTCCGCTCAAAATTTCGCCAAGTGCGACGAATCGACAAATAAGAATAATAAAATTGTATTAGTAATATTTGAGCATAAAAGGCTTGATAAATTTCCTACTTTAATAACTTTTATATCAAATTTATAGAGATTTGAAATCCTTAATGCATGTTTATGTAAAAATTTGCAAAAAATATTATTTTTGTTACATTTTTATTATTTTTTAATTTTAACACTAAAAATAACTAATGTCACCAAAAACTGCAGGTTAAAAAATTAATATACCTAATAATTTCTTCTACCGACATGGGTGTACAAAATTAAAGCAATAATCTGTTTTCTTCTTTTGCGCGTATTTTTTAAACAAATGAACACAGTGAAGATTTATATACATACATGTGTTAGAATTAAACCAGATTTTTCTTCCTGATTTTCTTTCTTTTTTTCGCATGTGAATAACTTTTTCAAAAATATACATACAAACATGAAAACTGGTTCGTTAAAATATATATATATATATATATATATATATATATATATATATCGACATTTTATTATCATGATGAAGTTCATAGTTTACGAATTAGTAATTATATACATATATTTTTTTTAAGTGAAAGAAAGAGAAAGAAAAATCAAGATTAAGTTTGACATTTGAAGGCATGTGCGTCTTCACCTAACTGTAATGCATCCTTACCACTATATTTTCTTTTCTTTTTTAAAATTTTTAATTTTTTCCAAAGCTTACGTTTGAGAAAAATTAAATAATTATTAGCTTAAAAATTATTACTTTTGCTAAAGTTGTATAAAATTCGATTAATGATATGATAACTAACATGCCATTCAAATTTTATGCTCATATGTTGACTTGTTTAAAAGTTATGTGCAAAAGAAGAAAATGGGAAAGGAGGTTGTTCCTTTAATTTTGAACACCAGTGTGTATAGCACATTAAAACCTATCACTTATTTATTATTTTTGTATATTTGGGAAATGGTGGACGTTAAAAATCAAAATTTTAATTATCATATTTGAATTGTGAAAGTTTATATATATATATATATATATATATATATAGAAAAGAATCAGCATTAAGTATATTAAAATTTCTCTAAAACGTTTACTTAAAAAAACTAGTATGTTGTGGCCACCACATGACTTTCTTCTATATTTTCCTATACAAATTCACTATAATTTAAAAAATATATCTTCCATGATAATGCAGACGATTTCCAATTTTAGAGAAGTAGTATAAGACTAAATATCCAAAAAAAAAAGTCAACTTTATTCTCAATATTACATAAGAAAAAAAATGATAACTTTATTTTAAATTATCGCGGATCGATGGTTCAAGCATTCGTTTTAAAGGTATTGGCGAGCTCTTTTGAAAGATACCCATCATGAAAATTTACTCCCCTCGAGGGGGGACTCCTACATACACATTTTTTTTCCAGTTGACTATCTCTATTGCACAAAATATATATTCGTTTCATTTTGTTTAGTGTAGTTTATAGATGTTAAACTCTACTTACCTGCAATTTCCCTCATAGACGTAATGTACTTGAATACTTTTGAGTGTCTCTGTACACGAACCATTTGCTTCAGCTCAACGAAAAGCTTAGTGTAGCATCCCATTATGATACAAGGTGTCACTACATACTAATTTGTATGAAATTCTGTGCAGTAGTTCCTGAGATATTGTTGCACAAAATTTTGCCACACACACACACACACAGATAGACAGCCATTTTCTAAAAATGGTCAAATCGTGTTCTACAGCTCTCAAAACGAGTAAATCCATCAAAAACCCGAAGTCGAAAATTTTTACGAATCCAACACTTTCTTCTATTGAATATAAAAGAAAGTAAAAAGGTAAAATTCACAATTTTAATTTATTATTACTATTATCATTTGAAAATTTTTAAAAACGTTTACGTCAACTAATTTTTTAACTTTTTGCTAAATTTATAAATTATTATAGTTTAACAATATAGTCTAAACACATTTGGTATTACTATGCAGATTAATTGCTAAATTAAATTTTTTTTTTTTTTTTTTCTGATTAAATGAAAGTAATATCCATTTAAGTTTAGCATATATTTACAAAATATAACTAGTTGGCATAGGTGGACTCTGCTCAGTTCCCCATCATATTTATGTTCTCATAAATTTCTAGTGCGAGACATATTATAATCATGTTAAAAGAAATGAATTTAACCAAAGCTTGATACAATGACAGAATGAAATCCCCACCTAATAGGCTAGCCACCGTTCACTTCGATATATTTATCTTATTCTAACCTATTAATTTATTTTATCAGGGTCAATTCCTTTGTTTAGTTTTCATGCTACTATTTCCAATGCAATAATCCTCAAAATTCATATTTATATGAAAAATTTATAATTTCGCTCTGTTGGTAAAATCGTAAATTACGAATAATTTACGAAATTTTCCTATTAGAATATTTGTATTCAATCATGTTCAAACAAATATCATAAATGCAATTTTGAAGTTGTCTAATGTATTTATGATCCTCAAACTGGAAGTTTATGCTCAATTTTGCCTTATTCTGACATGTTAAGTAAATCGTAAATTCCAAATAACTTACGAATTTTTTACACTGGAAAAATCATAGTCTATGATATTCATGCAAGTATCCTAAATAATATTTCGAAATTGGTTTCACGTCTTTACGGTGAAAATATCCCTCAAGATTGACGTTTATGTGAAATTTTGCTCTGTTTTGCCATGTTAAGAAATTCGTAAATTTCCAATAACTTACGAAATTTTTATATTGGAAAATTCTTAGTCATTAATATTCATTCCAGTGTCCTAAATAATATTTCAAAAGTACTCTGACATCTTTACGATGAAAATATCTTTCAAAATTGACGTTTATGTGAAATTTTTCCCTATACTGCCATGTTAAGAAATTCGTAAATTTCCAATAACTTGCGAAATTTTCAAAGTAGCCTATTTATAGTTGCTGATGTTCATTCCGGCATCAAAACTGATATTTTAAAACTGGCTTGACATTTTTACAGTAAAAAGTTTCCATTTAATGTACGTTTAAATGAATTTTTGTCCTATTCTCCTATGTTAAGAAATTCGTAAATTTCCAATAACTTACGAAATTTTTAAATTTGAAAATTCATAGTTATTAATATTCATGCCAGTGTCCTAAATAATATTTCAAAAGTAGTCTGACATCTTTACGATGAAAATATCGCTCAAAATTGACGTTTGTGTGAAATTTTCCCCTATACTGCCATGTTAAGAAATTCGTAAATTTCCAATAACTTGCGAAAATTTCAAAGTAGCATATTTATAAATACTGATGTTCATTCCGGCATCAAAACGGATATTTTAAAATTGGTCTGACATTTTTAGAGTAAAAAGTTTACATTTAATGCACGTTTAAATGAATTTTTGTAATATTCTCCCATGTTAAGAAAATCGTAAATTTCTAATAACTTACGAAGTTTTTAAAATCGAATGTTGAAAATGAATAGGGTTCTTGCCAGTGTCGAAAGTAATATTTTAAACTTGATCTGACCTCTCTGCGACAATTTGTTCTTGAGATATCGTGTACACAGACTAACAAACTAACGAACTAACGGACTAACGGACTAACGGACTAACAGACACCCTACAGACAGACACCATACAAATTTTGTCATTTTCGGATTCCTCACATCTAAAAACGTGTAGAAAAGTCAAAAAAGCAAGGTCGAAAATTTTCACGATTACCTAAGTTCCCCATACCTATAGTATGATTGGGAACTAATAAAATCTTTTTGTAAAAAAATAGAACCGACTCCAAAAAGCAACTACTATAAAAAAAACTAGTTGGCATAGGTGGACTCTGCTCAGTTCCCTATCATATTTATGTTCTCAGAAATTTCTAGTGCGAGACATATTACTAGTGGATCTGCAGATCAGGAGCCTCAACGTCCTATTTGCATCAGACATTATTCAATAAGTCATTTTTATTTATTCCTTTTTATATAATAGTATATATTGATTCGATCGACTTATTACCAAAATCAAATACATTCCTGAGGGGGGCGGCAGCCCCCCTCAACCCTCCGTTGTATCTCTCTTTGTATACCTATTTGTATATGATATAAAGTGTTACGAAATTGTAAATAATTGCATTTATTTTTGTATAAATTCTTTCAAAGAGGTTTAGTAAGTTGATAAAATGCTAATTTTGTGCCTTTATAGTCGTTTTAGCGTTAAAATAGCCAAATTTTCCTTTAAAAACGCATTAAAAAGCTCCTATAAGGGAAGAAATAAATTTGGCGCCAAATTTGGCGACTATTTCCCTCCTTGGCGATTTTTTTTGGCGATCTTGGCGAGAAAATCCTTATTAGGGATATACCAAATATGGAAGCTCTAATCTCATTGGCTGATGTGATACGAGAATTTTCCAGAACAGTCTGTTTTCGATAGAAAAGTATAAAAGGAGCATTATTTTCGCCAAGGCGGTCAGTCTCAGATCTATATCAGTTTCGTCAAATGCTTGCTCAATGGGCTCATTAATATGTGTACCAAATTGAAGTGAATAGCGTTATTTTGGGGACCGATATCGCGCTACATACAAATTCTTCCCATAGGCCGTAATGGTAAAAAAACTTTGGCGTGTCCCTGTACACGAACTTACAAACGGAATGCACACCGAAAACTATACAGCTAATTTCGTGGGCATCATGAACATGTGTACAAAATTTCACGTCAATAGCGTGTTTTTTGCGGCCGCTATCGCATGACAGACAGACAGACAGACGGAATCCAAAATCCTTTTGAGTCTCAACAGAGGGCCTCCATTCACATTTCGGCAAAAATTGGAAGTCAATAGCTTGATTTTTGCGGTGGCTATCGCGGTACATACAGATTCTTCCCATAGGCCGTAATCATAAAAAATCTTTGGCGTGTCCCTGTACACGAACTACAAATGGAATACACACCTAAAACTATACAGCTGATTCCGTTGGGCTCATGAACACGTGTACCAAATTGCAAGTCAATAGCGTGATTTTTGTGGCCGCTATCGCGGTACATACAAATTCCTCCCATAGGCCATAATGATTAGAAAAACTTTGGCGTGTCCCTGTACACAAATTACAAATGGAATACACACCCAAAACTATACAGCAGATTTCGCGGGGCACATGAACACGTGTACCAAATTGCAAGTCAATAGCGTGATTTTTGTTGCCGCTATCGTGATACATATAAATTTCTCCCTTAGGCCGTAATGATACGAAAAACTTTGGCGTGTCCCTGTATACGAGCTACAAATGAAATACATACCAAAAACTATACAGCTGATTTCGTGGGGCTCGTGAACATGTGTACAAAATTTCAAGTAAATAGCGCTTTTTTGGCGGCCGCTATCGCGCGACAGACAGACAGACACAGCCCAAAACCGTTTTGAGTCTCATCAGACGACCTCCACTGACGTTTCGGCAATAATGTTAAAAGAAATCAATTTGACCAAAGCTTCATACAGTGACAGAATAAAATCCCCGCCTAATAGGCTATCCACCGTTCACTTCGATATATTTATCTTATTCTAATCTATTAATTTATTTTATCGGGGTCAATTCCGTTGTTTAGTTTTCATGCTACTATTTCCAATGCAATAATCCTCAAATTCATATTTATATGAAAAATTTACAATTTCGCTATGTTGATAAAATCGTAAATTACGAATAATTTACGAAATTTTCCTATTAGAATATTTGTATTCAATCATGTTCAAACAAATATCATAAACGTAATTTTGAAGTTGTCTAACGTATTTAGGATCCTCAAAATGGAAGTTTATGCTCAATTTTGCTTTATTCTGACATGTTAAATAAATCGTAAATTCCAAATAACTTACGAATTTTTTAAATTGGAAAAATCATAGTCTATGATATTCATGCCAGTATCCTAAATAATATTTCAAAAGTACTCTGACATCTTTACGATGAAAATATCTTTCAAAATTGACGTTTATGTGAAATTTTTCCCTATACTGCCATGTTAAGAAATTCGTAAATTTCCAGTAACTTGCGAAATTTTCAAAGTAGCATATTTATAGTTACTGATGTTCATTCCGGCATCAAAACTGATATTTTAAAACTGGTCTGACATTTTTACAGTAAAAGGTTTTCATTTAATGCACGTTTAAGTGATTTTTTGTCCTATTCTCCCATGTTCAGAAAATCGTAAATTTCGAATAACTTACGAAGTTTTTAAAATCGAATGTTGCAAATGAATAGGGTTCTTGCCAGTGTCGAAAGTAATATTTTAAAACTGATCTGACCTCTCTGCGACAATTTGTTCTTGAGATATCGTGTACACAGACTAACAAACTAACGGACTGACCCACTAACACACTAACAGACTAACAGACTAACAGACTAACAGACACCCTACAGACAAACACCATAGAAATTTTGTCATTTCCGGATTCCTCACACATGAAAACGTGTAGAAAAGTCAAAAAACCGAGGTCGAAAATTTTCACGATTACCTAAGTTCCCCATACCTATAGTATGATGGGGAACTAAAAATGTAATATCGAAAGCAAAATTTAAAAATTAATTATCATGGAACAATTAGAAATGTTCAAAATGTTTAAAATTTTCAATTTATTTTTTATTTAAATATTTTTCGATAAGTTTTAATATTAATGACACATTTCAATATATATATAATAACTTTCAGAACTGTAAGTAATTTAAAAGAGCTAGTTATATCGTCCACCATCTTTTTAATGCAGCAGTTTTCGCTTATGGATTACTTAACAAACAGCCTTCAATTTTAATTATACAGATAGATTGCTTTTTAATCATGATGCCATTTTCCACTGATTTCATACAAATATGAGATAAAATATGTCAGTTTCTTTATTCATTTTCTTATTTACGATTAAATAAAAGTAATTTTGGTCACAGAAACTAAATTTGGCACAACTGCATACACACACGCACGCACACACACACACAAAAAAAAAAAAAAAAAAAAAAAAAGAAAAAGAAACAAATTTTTATTTAATGCAATAATGAAATAAATTAATGCAGTAGTTTTCTCTCATGGTTTGTTGAAAAATTATCTTCCGTAGAAAAATAAAAAAAATACGTGTGGCACTCGAGGACTGCCGCGGTAAAGCATAGCATTTTTTTTTCAACTCATGCAATTATAATTATTTATTTATTTTATTTACGCAGTATAAATAATAATTGTGCAGTAAAAATAATAATTAAAAATTTTTAACTTAACCTTCCTCGCTTTCATGAAGTTTTCGGACAGTATTAGTATTTTATAGCATTAAATTGTTGCTTGTGCCTGGGGGGGACTCATGTCAAAGTTGGACATGGGGGGGGACTCATGTCAAAGTTGGGCCTTGGGGGGGGACTCATGTCAAAGTTGGGCCTTGGGGGGACTCATGTCAAAGTTGTGCCTGGGAGTGACTCATGTCAAAGTTGTGCCCCCTGTGGCAGAAATTTATTATGCTTTCTGCGACAAGCTTCATCAACACCAAAATCTTTCTGCAGGAATAGCTTGTGAAGTTAACATTTACGAATTCAAAATACATTACTTTTAAATAGTAAATAATATTCAGTATAACCTATGTATTTATATTTTAACTAGGCACAAATGCATATATCTGCACTATTACAAAATAATACACTTTTTTTTTTTTTTTTTTTTTTTTTTTTTAAAGAAAGGTGAAGATAAATCTACTGATCTTAACTGCTTCAGATTTTTTGTTCACATTAATATAAAATATTGTTTATAAAATATTCAATGAATTCAAGCCCTAAAAAGCAGTAACACATAAAAAATAATATACAATTTTTTTAAGGCATTTAAATCATGAAATGTCTAAATTAAACAAATGTTACAAATACTTTTAAAATTTCATTACTTTTTTTATATTAAATATATATATTTAAATACACAAATGTACGTATTTCATGAGGTGCTAACCAAACAACATAAAATCTAATGCAGAACTCAAAGTTAAAAGTAAAAATTAATATAGAATACTGAAAATTATAATGAAATATAAATAATTTACAACATTTATAGTTTTTTAGATTATTAGAAAGATGCAAGATAACATTCTAATACACAAGATTCATTTTTATATTATATGCAAATAGCTTAAAGATGTGTATTTGAAATCTAAGAAATATGATTTGACATTAAATAATTCAGAATGTATAATTATACCATCATTTAAATACATCAAGTAAAACAGAATACAAGATTTAAGTGACACAATTATAGACAAAGCATAGTCAAAATATTTTCATAGCGATTGAGGCAAGTGAAATATTTAATTTTTAAGGAAATGTTGAAATGGGAAATGTAACAAATTTCATGGATAAAATCTATAATAGAAAATAATGATTACAGATGAATGAAATAAATCGAAATCAATTGAAAACAATATTTGATATTGATATCTATACGAATAAGTAAATAAAAATAAATAAAAAAAAGCATTTGCTTTTTAATTAGAATTTATTCAAAACAACTACTATTAGATAAAATTCCAATTGCTTAAAAGAAAAAAAGATATTCAACAAAACCTTTGGTTTGATTTTAATTCAAAATAACTATTTAATTTGCAATATTTCAATTAAAAAAAAAAAAAAAAAAAAAACATTTTTTTAAAAATTCAAATGTTTAAAAAATGAAATGAACAAGCTGTAGAAACTAATGATAAGAGTATTTTTGTAAAATAAATTAATAATTTTTTTAACGACTTCATATGCTTAAACAACAAAATTTAAAGCTAAGAATCACAATTAAAATAATTAATGATTAGTAAAGAAAAAAATTAGAAAAGTTGCCAGTTTTATAACTTAAGATACCAATTAATATTTATTGCTAAGCTCTTTTACTACATATAAAATGCTAAAAATCAAAGCATTTTTTAGATTAATTTCTTAATTTTCTATTTTTTGAAGCAAGGAAAGCATTCAGCTTCATTTTTTATTTTGCGTATAACTACAGACGTTACAAATTTCCCCATAGTCTTATTTCTGTATATATTTGTGAAATGTATTGCATAGTTTGAACCAAATATTTTAATTAATGCAGCTTTTAAAAATTTACGTTTATTTACTACTACGCACGTAATCACGCTTCGCATACACTAAAGAAAAAAAGTCACTAGATAAAACTAATTTGACGTGCGTAATCAGAAAATGTATGAAAATCGGTACAGCAGCAATCACGCACTTATTTAAAAATAAATAAATAAAATCACTGGATGCAGCTATTTTGTTATGCATGAATCTGAAAATGCAGGAAATATGAAATTCGGAAAATGGTCGCAAAGCCACATTCTTTCGAAAAAACATCTTTTTGCAATACAATAAATACACACGACACGAGCTGCAGGCACGGCGCGAAAACAAAGTTTCGAGACACGAAAATGAAGTTCCGATGTGAAGAGGTTACCAGTGAAAAGTGTCGATACACCGAATCATATCACCGCATCACGAATCGCTAATGCATGCCGTATCAAAGCCAGCCCAAGTGAGTTGCATTTGCTTAATCTCCTCTCCTTATTCAGGATTGAGGGGATCGTATCTGCAGAAACGAAAATTTGTTCTGCGGAACAGTTTATAAACCATTCATTGTGTTTCTTTCTTTCTCTCTCTCTTTCTCTCTCTCTTTCTCTCTCCTTTTTTTTTTTTTTTTTAACACAATGTTAAAATTTATTTGACTTAAGTAAAATCTTTCTGCAAGAGCATTTCTGTTTCTGCGACATTGTCGCCGTGTCGCCGTGTTTCTGCCACGGGGGTTGTGCCTTGTGGGGAACTCATGTCAAAGTTGTGCCTTTTGGGAGACTCATGTGCCTTGGGGGGACTCATGTCAAAGTTATACCTTGGGGAGGGGACTCATGTCAAAGTTGTGCCTTGGGGGGGACTCATGTCAAAGTTGTGCCTTGGGGAGGGGAGTCATGTCAAAGTTGTGCCTGGGGGGGACTCATGTCAAAGTTGTGCCTTGGGGGGGGGGGACTCATGTCAAAGTTGTGCCAAAGTCGTTCCTTCACATATATGAGTTTTAATTATAGCTTTAAATAAAGGCAATAATTAATTACTATATTTTCAATAAATTAAACGGCTAATAAAAATAGATAACGAAATTCTAAATTACTTTTATATTTATTCGCTTTTGTCTATAATAGTTATCTTAATTCTAATAATACTTTATCCCTTATGCTATTAAAAACTGAATGAGTTATAATTTTTTTAATTTCGCGCTTTAAACCCATTGAAATAGAATACGCGACCTTCCTTCGATGAGATTGTATTACGTGTTCATTGCCACTTTTCGTTACCATGGGAACCACTTCAAGGAAGAGAGTGTTAGGTTTATTTTCGTTACGGAATTTCTTGATTCGGTCGCCGCGCTCAAAGCCCGCGATAAAAGCTATGCAATAGCTTAAAATATATATATATATATATATATATATATATATATTATAGTTTTAAAATATTAAAGAACACGCTTTTATAGAAATGTGAACTAAAAAGCACAAAATATCTATCTTAGTATTAAGATTCAGGGTAAGAGAAAATCGTGTGAGTGATACACCGTAATATTTACATACATTTAAATCTTTAATTAAAATAACTTAGAATTAACAAAAACCATTTTAAAAAATTTTCCCATGACGGGGATCGAACACTGGACCTTTAGGTTCGTAGCGCGGCGCCTTACCTCTACGCCATATCGTTCACGAAGGGGAAGTATTTTTTTTAACCGACTTCAAAAAATTGTATGAAATGAAACTAAATTGCTCCAAAAAGTATAAAATAATTTCCTTCGCCAAACAACCTATAACACTACAATTAATCATAACTTTTGAAGTCGGCGCAAAATTAAATAAAAATTGATACCTTTATTCAATACAAAAATCGAATCCTATTCAAACTACACATCTCACATTGTCACTTGCAAAACGCAGCCGAAAACTATTTTGATTCAAGAAAACAAATAAGATTTTGTAAGCAGCAAAAGTTGGCGAAGATGCTGGTATCTGACGTCCTTGGTGAAAGAAAAATCGCAAAATTATCTGGCAAACATATTTAATTTCTTTGGGATATCATGATTAATTTGATAAGGTATATTAAGAGAGTAATCAAGAATATGAAACAATACTTCGTACAAAATGTATTATGAAAATATACATCTTGCGTGTATATTTTTGCAATACGTTTTCAACGCCAAATCCAAAAGCCACCAAGGATGATAGTTATCAAAGTTATACCAAATTTGCAAAGAAAACTCTAACTTCGTAGAAACATAAATTCTGCATTGTGAAAAATGTCCACTGTTCTGTGTAGATGCTACCAATGGACCAATTGCTACAGTGAATACAATAATAAATGAAACATGAAAATGGATCATTCGAGACGACAGCATTTGTTGCTACTGATCTAAAAACAAACCTTTAAAAACTAATTTAATTTTATTTAATTTTGCGCCGACTTCAAAAGTTATGATTAATTGTAGTGTTATAGGTTGTTTGGCGAAGGAAATTATTTTATACTTTTTGGCGCAATTTAGTTTCATTTCATACAATTTTTTTTTTAATAGTAGTTGCTTTTTGGAGTCGGTTCTATTTTTTTACAAAAAGATTTTATTTCACAATATGATTTTTTTGTTTGCTCCCAGAGAAGCTACAAACAAACAAACAAACAAACAAACATACATACATACATACATACATACAGGTGAAGCTAATATAAGCGTGTTAAAAAATACTGCATTTGTGATAATAATAAATTGCATGTATATAGAGTACTCACTCATTTTCTTTCACTATTTTTACATCACTTTCTTCATTAATAAATGCACTTTGTTTATTCATATTAAAAACACTTTATACACAAATAAATGCACTTTGTTTATTCATATTAAAGACACTTTATACACAAATTGTACGCGTACAGCTATTCACTGTTGCACATAAATGATAGATACCTATACACCTATATACTTTCTCACAAACAGCTGCTTACGTATTCGTCCGATTTCGGAGCAGCTCGTCTCGATTCGTGCCAGCTTCGTACAGCCGAAGTCTACCGAAGTCTGCCGAACTGTGTTAGGTTTTTTTTTCGTTACGGAATTTTCTGATTCGGTCGCCGCGTTCAAAGCCCGCGATAAAAGCTATACAATAGCTTAATAAATAAATGTGTGATTTAGTTGTCCAGTATTAATAATCTGTGAGTTTTTCTTTATTAAAACATCGCATTATTAAAGAAAAAGCAAATGTTATTAATCGTTTTTTTTTTTTTTTTTTAATCACAATCCATAAAATTTGCATACAGATGCATCGAAATATAACAACATTAAAATTTATCGAAAGAAACTTACGCTATAAAATAAAATTTATTACGCAATAAATTAAAAATTACTATACTCGGGGCAAACCTAACTGTCAAAGGCTGCCTGTGTGGCTCCGCAAGTGATATATAGTTCCTTTTAAATACTTATTTATATTATTAAAAATAAATTGCAATTAACATTAAATATCCGTATTAGATTCAGTAATATTAGTTAAATCTATATACTCAGCATAAAGTGTATATGTTAATGATTAAGAAATTGTTTTAAAAAATAATAAGTTATATGTCACAATCTACTTATCCAGTCAAAAGTTTCCTTTCTTTGGTGATTTACACAGAAGAGCGAAATTCCGGCAACCCTCAACCCCTGGAATTTTTCGTGGGGTCATTCTTTTCTCGAACACCGGAACTGACGCTTGCTTTTCTTTTACCCTCTTTCTTCTCTTCCACAAGCCACTTATCTTATCGTTTCAATGGCATCTTCTTCAGTTTATCCCCGCTTACTTTTCAACCTCAGCAGAGAAAGAGGAAAGCTTTGCAAAGTTCCGTTAAGGTTATCATCTTAAACGTTTTTATTAAACTCAGAGAACAAAATCCTTTGAAATCGGAAAATGAAATTACTGAGATGTGTTCTGAATTAACAGGAATTTCCCGATCATCTATAAACAGAATAAAAGCTGAAATAACAGAATAAAAGCTAAAGACGAATGGGAAACGACGAAAAAGAATTTTTTTTTTTTTTTCAAGGCTAAAAAATGTTCTTTTTAGAAGTACCAGAAAAAAAGTTCTTTTCAGAACTAACACAAAAAAAGTTCCTTTTAGAACTAAAAAATAAGTCCTTTCGAGGACAAAGCCTTATTAAGGGCGAAAATAAAAAAAATAGAAGGATTAATTACATTAAGAATTTAGAACACAAATTATTCAATTGTCTTTTTCAGTTTCTCCTCCCTTAAACAACAACAAGAACAACAACAATAATAATGAGTAGGGTAGGTGCTCCAGAGATTGGCATGCTCCAGTAATTGACATCTATCCCGAAAAAATTAATAAACAAGAAAAATAATAAAATCATATATTTTACATATAAAAATGTTATCATTTTATGTCAAAAACTGGAGCATAGAGTGCTAATAACTGGTAAAATGAATAACTAGCAGTGTCAAACACAGGAACATAGGGTGCCAATTACTGATAAAATGAAAAACTGGCAGTCAGTGTCAATTATTGGAACAATGAGTGGGTGTCAAATAAAAATTCATAAAAAAATAATAATTGTTATCAATTGTATATATTTTAACATATATGTGTCTTTCATGAATGTCTTTCATACCATATGTACTAACTTAAGACTTCTAAAAATATTTTCCGATGACTAGAACATTAAAAACATCAGAGATTGCTCTAAAAGTGTCAATCACTGGTGCACTTACCGTAAAATGAAATACATTTAAATATATAATCCATTTGATAAGAAAGAGAACGATGAATAGTCAGTCAAATAAACCACCATAAAAAAAATATATATGATATGCACATATTTTAAATTTGCCAAGTGAAGGATTTTTAAATATATATATATATATTAAGCCGTTTTAAGCTTTCATAAGTAAAGCCTATATTTTTAATTTTCAGCTCTAGATACCAAAATTTAAAAACCTAAACACAGTACAGACTTTTTTCTTTTTTAATCGCCCTCCCCCATCTCCATCATTCATTTCCCTCTCCACCAGGAATTGAGAGGTTTTTCCTTTAAACTGAGAGAGAGGTGGTACTGGGTTCGAACCCGGATCATACTCGGCAGCTTTGCTGTTCAATGTTTTTCGTAGTTTTCTCCAAAACTCATTTAAATACGGACTAGATATCCTGGGATCCCACCCCTCCCCTCTGTTAAAGGGCATTCCATCCATAACTTGGCATTCGTACTGTCATTCGGACATATCACCGCCATTCATTTTTCACTGAAAAATTGCCTATTTGTTGAAAGATAATACTTTAAAGTAACGATGTTCTGAAACTTTTTCTTTCTTTCTCTCTCTCTTTTTTTTTTTTTTTTTTTTTGTATGTGTGTGTAGATTTAAACACTAAATCGGTCATTTATTATTTAATCCACAGCTATTTGTACTTTATCAATCAATTTACCTGGACTATACTCGGGGCAAACCTAACTTGAGAACACTGTCAAAGGCTGAGCCTGTGTGATTCCGCAAGTGATATATAGTTCCTTTTAAATACTTATTTATATTATTAAAAATAAATTGAAATTAACATTAAATCTCCGTATTAGATTCAGCAATATTAGTTAAATCTATATACTCAGCATAAAGTGTATATGTTAATGATTAAGAAATTGTTTTAAAAAATAATAAGTTATACGTCACAATCTACTTATCCAGTCAAAAGTTTCCTTTGTTTGGCGATTTACACAGAAGAGCGAAATTCCGGCAACCCTCAACCCTGGAATTTTTCGTGGGGTCATTCTTTTCTCGAACACCGGAACTGACGCTTGCTTTGCTTTTACCCTCTTTCTTCTCTTCCACAAGCCCCTTATCTTATCGTTTCAATGGCATCTTCTTCAGTTTATCCTCTCTTACTTTTCAACCTCAGCAAAGAAAGAGGAAAGCTTTGCAAAGTTCCGTTAAGGTTATCATCTTAAACGTTTTTATTAAACTCAGAGAACAAAATCCTTTGAAATCGGAAAATGAAATTACTGAGATATGTTCTGAATTAACATGAATTTCCCGATCATCTATAAACAGAATAAAAGCTGAAATGACAGAATAAAAGCTAAAGACGAATGGGAAACGACGAATAAGAATTTTTTTTTTTTTTTTTTTTCAAGGCTAAAAAATGCTCTTTTTAGAACTAACAGAAAAAAAGTTCTTTTCAGAACTAACACAAAAAATGTTCCTTTTAGAAATAAAAAATAAGTCCTTTCGAGGACAAAGCCTTATTAAGGTCGAAAATAAAAAAAATAGAAAGATTAATTACATTAAGAATTTAGAACACAAATTATTCAATTGTCTTTTTCAGTTTCTCCTCCCTTAAACAACAACAAGAACAACAACAATAATAATGAGTAGGGTAGGTGCTCCAGTGATTGGCATGCTCCAGTAATTGACATCTATCCCGAAAAAATTAATATACAAGAAAAATAATAAAATCATATATTTTACATATAAAAATGTTATCATTTTATGTCAAAAACTGGAGCATAGAGTGCTAATAACTGGTAAAATGAATAACTAGCAGTGTCAAACACAGGAACATAGGGTGCCAATTACTGATAAAATGAAAAACTGGCAGTCAGTGTCAATTATTGGAACAATGAGTGGGTGTCAAATAAAAATTCATAAAAAAATAATAATTGTTATCAATTGTATATATTTTAACATATATGTGTCTTTCATGAATGTCTTTCATACCATACGTACTAACTTAAGACTTCTAAAAATATTTTCCGATGACTAGAACATTAAAAACATCAGAGATTGCTCTAAAAGTGTCACTCACTGGTGCACTTACCGTAAAATGAAATACATTTAAATATATAATCCATTTGATAAGAAAGAGAACGAAGAATAGTCAGTCAAATAAACCACCATAAAAATATATATATATATGATATGCACATATTTTAAATTTGCCAAGTCAAGGATTTTTAAATATATATATATATTAAGCCGTTTTAAGCTTTCATAAGTAAAGCCTATATTTTTAATTTTCAGCTCTAGATACAAAAATTTAAAAACCTTAACACAGTACAGACTTTTTTCTTTTTTAATCCCCCTCCTCCATCTCCATCATTGATTTCCCTCTCCACCAGGAATTGAGAGGTTTTTCCTATAAACTGAGAGAGAGGTGGTACTGGGTTCGAACCCGGATCATACTCGGCAGCTTTGCTGTTCAGTGTTTTTCGTAGTTTTCTTCAAAACTCATTTAAATACGGACTAGATATCCTGGGATCTCACCCCTCCCCTCTGTTAAAGGGCATTCCATCCATAACTTGTCACTCGTACTGTCATTTGGACATATCACCGCCATTCATTTTTCACTGAAAAATTGCCTATTTGTTGAAAGATAATACTTTAAAGTAACGATGTTCTGAAACTTTTTCTTTCTTTCTCTCTCTCTCTCTTTTTTTTTTTTTTTTTTTTTTTTTTTTTTTTGTATGTCTGTAGATTTAAACACTAAATCGGTCATTTATTATTTAATCCACTGCTATTTGTACTTTATTCTTCATCAATCAATTTACCTGGACTATACTCGGATCAAACCTAACTTGAGAACACTGTCAAAGGCTGAGCCTGTGTGATTCCGCAAGTGATATATAGTTCCTTTTAAATACTTATTTATATTATTAAAAATAAATTGTAATTAACATTAAATATCCGTATTAGATTCAGTAATATTAGTTAAATCTATATACTCAGCATAAAGTGTATATGTTAATGATTAAGAAATTGTTTTAAAAAATAATAAGTTATACGTCACAATCTACTTATCCAGTCAAAAGTTTCCTTTGTTTGGCGATTTACACAGAAGAGAGAAATTCCGGCAACCCTCAACCCCTGGAATTTTTCGTGGGGTCATTCTTTTCTCGAACACCGGAACTGACGCTTGCTTTTCTTTTACCCTCTTTCTTCTCTTCCACAAGCCCCTTATCTTATCGTTTCAATGGCATCTTCTTCAGTTTATCCTCGCTTACTTTTCAACCTCAGCAGAGAAAGAGGAAAGCTTTGCAAAGTTCCGTTAAGGTTATCATCTTAAACGTTTTTATTAAACTCAGAGAACAAAATCCTTTGAAATCGGAAAATGAAATTACTGAGATGTGTTCTGAATTAACATGAATTTCCCGATCATCTATAAACAGAATAAAAGCTGAAATGACAGAATAAAAGCTAAAGACGAATGGGAAACGACGAATAAGAATTTTTTTTTTTTTCCAAGGCTAAAAAATGCTCTCTTTAGAACTAACAGAAAAAAAGTTCTTTTCAGAACTAACACAAAAAAAGTTCCTTTTAGAACTAAAAAATAAGTCCTTTCGAGGACAAAGCCTTATTAAGGGCGAAAATAAAAAAAATAGAAAGATTAATTACATTAAGAATTTAGAACACAAATTATTCAATTGTCTTTTTCAGTTTCTCCTCCCTTAAACAACAACAAGAACAACAACAATAATAAAGAGTAGGGTAGGTGCTCCAGTGATTGGCATGCTCCAGTAATGGACATCTATCCCGAAAAAATTAATAAACAAGAAAAATAATAAAATCATATATTTTACATATAAAAATGTTATCATTTTATGTCAAAAACTGGAGCATAGAGTGCTAATAACTGGTAAAATGAATAACTAGCAGTTTCAAACACAGGAACATAGGGTGCCAATTACTGATAAAGTGAAAAACTGGCAGTCAGTGTCAATTATTGGAACAATGAGTGGGTGTCAAATAAAAATTCATAAAAAAATAATAATTGTTATCAATTGTATATATTTTAACATATATGTGTCTTTCATGAATGTCTTTCATACCATATGTACTAACTTAAGACTTCTAAAAATATTTTCCGATGACTAGAACATTAAAAACATCAGAGATTGCTCTAAAAGTGTCAATCACTGGTGCACTTACCGTAAAATGAAATACATTTAAATATATAATCCATTTGATAAGAAAGAGAACGATGAATAGTCAGTCAAATAAACCACCATAAAAAAAATATATATGATATGCATATATTTTAAATTTGCCAAGTGAAGGATTTTTAAATATATATATATATTAAGCCGTTTTAAGCTTTCATAAGTAAAGCCTATATTTTTAATTTTCAGCTCCAGATACAAAAATTTAAAAACCTAAACACAGTACAGACTTTTTTCTTTTTTAATCGCCCTCCCACATCTCCATCATTCATTTCCCTCTCCACCAGGAATTGAGAGGTTTTTCCTTTAAACTGAGAGAGAGGTGGTACTGGGTTCGAACCCGGATCATACTCGGCAGCTTTGCTGTTCAATGTTTTTCGTAGTTTTCTCCAAAACTCATTTAAATACGGACTAGATATCCTGGGATCCCACCCCTCCCCTCTGTTAAAGGGCATTCCATCCATAACTTGGCACTCGTACTGTCATTTGGACATATCACCGCCATTCATTTTTCACTGAAAAATTGCCTATTTGTTGAAAGATAATACTTTAAAGTAACGATGTTCTGAAACTTTTTCTTTCTTTCTCTCTCTCTTTTTTTTTTTTTTTTTTTTCTTTTTTTTTTTGTATGTGTGTGTAGATTTAAACACTAAATCGGTCATTTAATATTTAATCCACAGCTATTTGTACTTTATCAATCAATTTACCTGGACTATACTCGGGGCAAACCTAACTTGAGAACACTGTCAAAGGCTGAGCCTGTGTGATTCCGCAAGTGATATATAGTTCCTTTTAAATACTTATTTATATTATTAAAAATAAATTGAAATTAACATTAAATCTCCGTATTAGATTCAGTAATATTAGTTAAATCTATATACTCAGCATAAAGTGTATATGTTAATGATTAAGAAATTGTTTTAAAAAATAATAAGTTATACGTCACAATCTACTTATCCAGTCAAAAGTTTCCTTTGTTTGGCGATTTACACAGAAGAGCGAAATTCCGGCAACCCTCAACCCCTGGAATTTTTCGTGGGGTCATTCTTTTCTCGAACACCGGAACTGACGCTTGCTTTTCTTTTACCCTCTTTCTTCTCTTCCACAAGCCCCTTATCTTATCGTTTCAATTGCATCTTCTTCAGTTTGATCCCCGCTTACTTTTCAACCTCAGAGAAAGGAGAAAGCTTTGCAAAGTTCTGTTCAGGTTATCATCTTAAACGTTTTCATTAAACTCAGAGAACAAAATCCTTTGAAATCGGAAAATGAAATTACTGAGATGTGTTCTGAATTGCCAGAAACTTCCCGATCATCTATAAACAGAATAAAATCTGAAATGACAGAATAAAAGCTAAAGACGAATGGGAAACGACGAATAAGATTTTTTCTTTCAAGGCTAAAAAATGCTCTTTTTAGAACTAACAGAAAAAAAGTTCTTTTCAGAACTAACACAAAAAAAGTTCCTTTTAGAACTAAAAAATAAGTCCTTTCGAGGACAAATCCTTATTAAGGGCGAAAATAAAAAAAGTAGAAAGATTAATTACATTAAGAATTTAGAACACAAATTATTCAATTGTCTTTTTCAGTTTCTCCTCCCTTAAACAACAACAAGAACAACAACAGTAATAATGAGTAGGGTAGGTGCTCCAGTGATTGGCATGCTCCAGTAATTGACATCTATCCCGAAAAAATTAATAAACAAGAAAAATAATAAAATCATATATTTTACATATAAAAATGTTATCATTTTATGTCAAAAACTGGAGCATAGAGTGCTAATAACTGGTAAAATGAATAACTAGCAGTGTCAAACACAGGAACATAGGGTGCCAATTACTGATAAAATGAAAAACTGGCAGTCAGTGTCAATTATTGGAACAATGAGTGGGTGTCAAATAAGAATTCATAAAAAAATAATAATTGTTATCAATTGTATATATTTTAACATATATGTGTCTTTCATGAATGTCTTTCATACCATACGTACTAACTTATGACTTCTAAAAATATTTTCCGATGACTAGAACATTAAAAACATCAGAGATTGCTCTAAAAGTGTCACTCACTGGTGCACTTAACGTAAAATGAAATACATTTAAATATATAATCCATTTGATAAGAAAGAGAACGAAGAATAGTCAGTCAAATAAACCACCATAAAAATATATATATATATGATATGCACATATTTTAAATTTGCCAAGTCAAGGACTTTTAAATATATATATATATATTAAGCCGTTTTAAGCTTTCATAAGTAAAGCCTATATTTTTAATTTTCAGCTCTAGATACAAAAATTTAAAAACCTTAACACAGTACAGACTTTTTTCTTTTGTAATCGCCCTCCTCCATCTCCATCATTCATTTCCCTCTCCACCAGGAATTGAGAGGTTTTTCCTTTAAAATGAGAGAGAGGTGGTAATGGGTTCGAACCCGGATCATACTCGGCAGCTTTGCTGTTCAGTGTTTTTCGTAGTTTTCTTCAAAACTCATTTAAATACGGACTAGATATCCTGGGATCCCACCCCTCCCCTCTGTTAAAGGGCATTCCATCCATAACTTGGCACTCGTACTGTCATTTGGACATATCACCGCCATTCATTTTTCACTGAAAAATTGCCTATTTGTTGAAAGATAATACTTTAAAGTAACGATGTTCTGAAACTTTTTCTTTCTTTCTCTCTCTCTTTTTTTTTTTTTTTTTTTGTATGTCTGTAGATTTAAACACTAAATCGGTCATTTATTATTTAATCCACAGCTATTTGTACTTTATTCTTCATCAATCAATTTACCTGGACTATACTCGGGGCAAACCTAACTTGAGAACACTGTCAAAGGCTGAGCCTGTGTGACTCCGCAAGTGATATATAGTTCCTTTTAAATACTTATTTATATTATTAAAAATAAATTGAAATTAACATTAAATATCCGTATTAGATTCAGTAATATTAGTTAAATCTATATACTCAGCTTAAAGTGTATATGTTAATGATTAGGAAATTGTTTTAAAAAATAATAAGTTATACGTCACAATCTACTTATCCAGTCAAAAGTTTCCTTTGTTTGGCAATTTACTGAGAAGAGCGAAATTCCGGCAACCCTCAACTCCTGGAATTTTTTCGTGGGGTCATTCTTTTCTCGGACACCGGAATTGACGCTTGCATTTCTTTTACCCTCTTTCTTCTCTTCCACAAGCTCCTTATCTTATCGTTTCAGTGACATCTTCTTCAGTTTGATCCCCGCTTACTTTTCAACCTCAGAGAAAGGAGAAAGCTTTGCAAAGTTCTGTTCAGGTTATCATCTTAAACGTTTTCATTAAACTCAGAGAACAAAATCCTTTGAAATCGGAAAATGAAATTACTGAGATGTGTTCTGAATTGCCAGAAACTTCCCGATCATCTATAAACAGAATAAAATCTGAAATGACAGAATAAAAGCTAAAGACGAATGGGAAACGACGAATAAGATTTTTTCTTTCAAGGCTAAAAAAAGTTCTTTTTAGAACTAACACAAAAAAAGTTCTTTTCAGAACTAACACAAAAAAAAAAGTTCCTTTCAGAACTAAAAAGTAAGTCCTTTCAAAGACAAAGCCTTATCAAAGGTGAAAATAAAAAAATAGAACGACTAATTACACTAAGAATTTAGAACACAAATTATTCAATTGTCTTTTTCAGTTTCTCCTCCCTTTCTCTTATACAACAACAACAACAACAATAATAATAATGAGTAGGGTAGGTGCTCCAGTGATTGGCATGCTCCAATAATTGACATCTATCCCGAAATAATTAATAAATAAGAAAAATAATAAAATCATATGTTTTACATATAAAAATGTTATCATTTTATGTCAAAAACTTGAGCATAGAGTGCTAATAACTGGTAAAATTAATAACTAGCAGTGTCAAACACTGGAACATAGGGTGCCAATTACTGATAAAATGAAAAACTGGCAGCGTCAATTATTGGAACATTCAGTGGGTGTCAAATTAAAATTCATAAAAAAATAATAATTGTTATCAATTGTATATACTGTAACTTATATGTGGTTCTGAATGTCTTTGATGCTATATGTACTAACTTAAGACTTCTAAAAATATTTTCCGATGACTAGAACATTAAAAACACCAGATATTGCTCTAAAAGTGTCAATCACTGGTGCACTTACCCTAAAATGAAATATATTTAAATATATAATCCATTTGATAAGAAAGAGAACGAAGAATAGTCAGTCAAATAAACCACCATAGAAAAAAAATATATGATATGCACATATTTTAAATTTGCCTTTTAAATATATATGTATTAAGCCGTTTTAAGCTTTCATATGTAAAGCCTATATTTTCAATTTTCAGCTCTAGATACAAAAATTTAAAAACCTTAACACAGTACAGACTTTTTTCTTTTTTAATCGCCCTTCCCCCATCTCCCTCATTCATTTCCCTCTCCACCAGGAATTGAGAGGGGGGTTCGAACCCAGGGGGGGGGGGTACGAAGACCCAGGGGGTACTGAGTTCGAACCCAGATCGTACTCAGCAGCTTTGCTGTTCAGTGTTTTTCGTAGTTTTCTCGAAAACTCATTTAAATACGGACTTGATATCCTGGGATCCCACCCCTCCCCTCTGTTAAAGGGCATTCCATCCATAACTTGGCACTCGTACTGTCATTTGGACACACCACCGCCATTCATTTTTCACTGAAAAATTGCCTATTTGTTGAAAAATAATACTTTAAAGTAACGATGTTCTAAAACCTTTTCTTTTTTTTATTTTATTTTTATTTTATTTTTATTTTTTTTGTATGTGTAGATTTAAACACTAAATCGGTCATTTATTATTTAATCCACAGCTATTTGTACTTTATTCTTTATCAATCAATTTACCAGGACTCCTTTTCTGATTTCATCGCTTTTACCAAAATTTTTAATACAACAAAACTCAAATTTTAAGCAATAATTTTTTCTCTTGGGAAAATAGATTTGTTAAATTTCAATCTTCTGCAAATTCTTGTTTCATTTTTTTTTTTTTTTTTTTTTTTTTTTTTATAAAAAATAATTCTTTTAGCTTAAGAAGAAATAACTCATATAATATGGAGTGGTTAGAGAATTAAAACTTTATTATCATTATTCTTGTATAAAAATATTTCGAGTAAATTAAACAAATCTGTATAACAATAAAGTGTAAAATAAAATAAAATGGATTTATAACCATGTATTTATGGATAACAGAAATATGACTGATAACATTGTGTTTTATTTTAGGGGAGTGAGAATTACGCAATGTTATCTGTAAAACAGAGCCCACCAGCAGCCGAGCGTTGCTGCGCTCAAAGGTGGTAGATGGGAAGTGCCGGGTTAGATATTTGGTTGCGCACATCCACCTACCTGTTTAGAGTTTTCCGTGGTTTTCTTCGAAACTCGCGTAAATACGGGCTAGGACACTTTAAAATGCTCCCACGGAGGCCATTTCAGCTAAAGGCCTAGGACCCTAGCATAGTCAATCACTACAACCAACCAACCTGTTAAAGAAAGGTAATTCATTCAGTTCTCAGATTTTCTGCTCTCAAAGCTGGTAGATAGAAGGTGCCTAGTTCGAAATTCAAAATCGTTGGTTTAGCCATTTGGCGATCCTTGCGGATTTTTTCGAAACTCGCATGAATACAGGCTAGGTCATTGAGGCCACTGTGAAATCTACCTAAGTGTGTCCTCTTCCCTCCTGTAATAGAGGTAAAATAGTATGAAGTCCTCTTGAAAAAAATGGGGACTGAAAAAAGCTGGCTCATAAATAGAGGAGGACTTTCTGAGAGGTTTTACTGTATTATACAGCTTTTCCAACTTCATTTTTCCATTAAAAATTAGTTCACCTTCAATGTATTTTACCAAAGTAATAGCACCTTAAAAATTCTTTCTTTTTAAAAAGAAATCATAAAATACTTTTTGTAGCCTTGAAAATTGTTTGAAATTGTATATGCATTATATAATATTCTTGAAAAAATAAAATAAAATAAAAAAAAAGTTACATAGGGGGGAAAAAATGGATATCATTTAAAATATTCCTAGAGCCATTTTGTTTATAATCCATGACGCATCTGAATATTCTTGCATAGCCATGTAAACCAGTCATTAATACTAATCTTGCTATACTCAATGAGAAACATGCCTTTTGCATCTAAATAATGTATGTTACTTTCATTATGCTTTGTGATATATATAAAAAAAAAATAAAGAAAAAAATGGCTTAAACAACTTATCGACCATAATGTACCCGAATCCTTTAGTGAAAACTTGTTAACAAGGCAATAATTATAATCGCATTGCTTTCAACAGAAATCATGCCACAGTAGACATGAGCAACATATATAAACTTCAAGGCATTGAAAAACATGTACAGAATGCTAGAGAGATGAACTGACATCATAAATATTTTCTAAATTTTAATGATAGTTGTTTCAAAAACATTAAATGTAGCTATATGCATATAATTTAAAATACGTGTAATAATAAATGAATGCTTTTTATTTATTTATTTACTATTATAATTAGTTAGAATAATATCAGTAGAAACATCTTTTCATTAAATTCAGACTTCTGAAAATATATAAAAATTAATTTAATATTTTGATAGATTGAATTATGATTGTAAATTTATAAGTTTAAAAAATTGTATTAAGTTATTTTGAGTCCATTCAGTATTGTATCTGTACTTATATAAATGTAGTACATACATACTATTTTTTGAAATAATAATAATTATCAACATGCAATTCTTTTCTTTTCTTTTTTTTTAATAATTCAACACTAATTTCTTCAATAATAATTTTTGAATAATTTAAACACAATGCGCAATTTTCCCCCACAAAAAATAAGGATAAACAGCCAAATCTAGTAATCCTACTACCTCTTATTTGTATGAATACAGGGAAAAGAGAGTAAACTGGCTCCTGTAGCATTCACAGTGTTCTCAAGTTAGGTTTGACCCTAGTATAGTCACATACTAAATTATAACCATGTGCAAAACTCTTTGGCGATTTTGGCGAAAAACGTTCTTTCGCGGGGAACTTCAGGGGAACATTCCTGGGTCGCACTTGGTATAGGTGGGGAGATTTCCTGGGTTGCAGTTGACCTATGGAGGAGATAAAAATGTCATTTTGGGACGCAGTTAACCTAGCCCTCAACAAGCAGCGTTGATATGATGTGTTGCCCCCATTTCCGAAAAAGTTTTGTCAACTTCTATACTATAAAATTTCATAAAACTTAATACTTGAAAGCGCTCTTATGAAAAACTATGTTGGTCAAATTAGGTATATATCGGCTAGCAGGTGAATTATTTAAACTGAAATTTCCTCCGTGTACGGAAAGGTTTTATCTCAGCTTCTATAACGCATAAGCATCAAACTTGATATGTGAAATGGCCATTATTACTGTTAAAGAAAAAAAATTACTTGGAAGCTTTTTTATTTATTTATTTATTTTTTCGTTTTACTTGGCAAATATATATATATATATATATAATAATGAAAATAAATAAATAAACATTAACACGAGTGAAAACGTGCAAGAGAAATTGAAAAAGGATTTTTTACCATTAATTACCATTGAAAATTAATTATATTGTCAAAATAATTGGCAACAAGTAAAAAAATATATTAATACTATGGTTCAAAGTAAACATGCAAACAAAATTTTAAGAAATGAATAAAGAAACCGTTGCTGAGGATCGCACTAGTTACCGTATATTTTTATGTTGATCAATAAACATTAAAGTAAAAGAAAAAGTTGCCCTAAATTAAGTTTTATTGTATAAAGAATTATTTACTTATTTATATTCCAGAATTTAAATTTGGCATGATTTTTTTTACACTACCGAAATTTAAAATGATAATGACCTTCGTCACATCAAACGGAAACGATGAGTTGAATTTATCTTCAACATATAAAACTAAAACGATAGATTCAACTTTTTCCTAAATAAAATTGAAATATGTTCCGATGCAATAAGATCTGTACTCCTCGAATAAACATGAAAGGAAACGCGTTTCAGAGTATTAAATCTATCTTCATCAGATAAGCGATACATAAAATCAATTATAAAATTATAACGATATACGATATATCGATAGATAAAATTATAACAATAGCTTTATAGATTTAATCTGTTATAACCTGAGTAAGCTGAAACGCATTTCCATTATTTATTTATTTATTTATTTTTTATTTTTTTTTCTCTCCAAATAAAATTAAAGCGATGCTTACTGTATTTATCAGATAAATCTAAAACTATAGAAGATTCAATGTACCATCACCGAATGAAATTGAAATACGTTTCAATATAATAAATCTGTCATCATCAGATAAAACTAAATTGAAACGTGTTTCGTTGCTTAAAAAACTGTCTTCATCAGATTAAAATAAAATGAAGAGTGTTTCGATACATTAAATATAACTTCTTCACTTATAAAGTTAAAACGAACAACGCGTTTTGAAATATTTTCATCACATCAAATTATATTGTAAACAATGAATTGAATCTATTTTTACTAGATTAAACATGTTTGTTCAGATAACTTTTTGTTTATGATAATAATAATATTAATGTAATTTGTATAATAATCAATAAATTAATCTTATGTAGAAAATTCAGAAACCTCAAAATTAAATTTAGAAAAAAAAAAAAAGAAAAAAAAAAAAAAAATCCGTCCATTGCCCCGCACAAAAAGATGAAGTAAAATAAAATAAAATTCTAGCTTCAAATCCGAATAGTATTTAAATTTTTATGCAAAAGAAAACAAATAACAAAATAATATTCCCCTCCAATCCATGCAGTTAAAAAAATATTTTCCAGAAAAGGACTGTATATATATCATCAGTACAAAACCCCTTAACGGGTAAAAAGTTTGTGACGCAGCTACTTTATCGCTATAAGAATTTGAAATATGGGTCTTAAAAATAATGATATCAAATTATAAGTGACGCTTTGCTATTAGTTAAAATATACATAGATTTTCTTATTTGATCATTTGCTTTTTTCTTTTATTTATATTTACAATGCAAGCATATTTTTAACTTCAAGATAAGACAAATATATAAAATATACTCACTGATGCTTTTTCATTTGCATTTCAATTTCAAAATAACAGTTTTAAAAGGAATGATATCAAAATTCCAGTGACGCCTCAATGTCACTTTAAAAGATTTGTTTTTAGATTCCACTAAAATTACCTTTGTTTTGTCTAATAAAGTATATTTACACATTGAAACAGTGCTTTTAATTTTCAAATATAATGTCAAATAATCACACTTTCACTGAGCTTGCATTATAAATTGAAATTATTTATTTCAATAAATCGATTTGTCTTTTGCGTCACGCTATCCAAAACTGCAAGTAAAATTTGTGCAAATGTTTTCTTTGCATCACACTATCTCTTTGCACAAATTTTCACTTAGTTGGATATTATGATACAAAGCAACATTTACATAAATTTTACACACAGTTTTGGATAGCGTGACGCAAAAGACAAATCGATTTATTGAAATAAATAATTTCAATTTATAATGCAAGCTCAGTGAAAGTGTGATTATTTCACAGTATATTTGAAAATTAAAAGCACTGTTTCAATGTGTAAATATACTTTATTAGACAAAACAAAGGTAATTTTAGTGGAATCTAAAAACAAATCTTTTAAAGTGACATTGAGGCGTCACTGGAATTTTGATATCATTCCTTTTAAAACTGTTATTTTGAAATTGAAATGCAAATGAAAAAGCATCAGTGAGTATATTTTATATATTTATCTTATCTTGAAGTTAAAAATATGCTTGCATTGTAAATATAAATAAAAGAAAAAAGCAAATGATCAAATAAGAAAATCTATGTATATTTTAACTAATAGCAAAGCGTCACTTATAATTTGATATCATTATTTTTAAAACCCATATTTCAAATTCTTATAGCGATAAAGTAGCTGCGTCACAAACTTTTAACCCGTTAAGGGTTTTTGTACTGATATCATTACTTTTTATAGGTTATTGATCAAAAAATTAAATTAAGTCCTTCTGACTCATATGAAGTTTAGGTTGATTTATCTTTTCTTATAAAGTTGCCACCATTGTTTTCAAAATGGCAGCTACAATTTATTAATGGACTTGGTGGATTTATTAATGAGGGCTATGTATATATGGAGTTTTAAGCAAATCATTTCAAAAGTTATTGTGATAATTTTCAAGTGGCCACCATTTAGAAACAAAAGGACAGAGTGACTGAGATGCCCAGTGAACTTATCAAAGATATTTGAATGATATGTCAACTGCGCAAATTTGATTTGAACTGATTCAGTATTACAAAATTTATTGTAATGAAAAAAATTTAAGTGGCTACCACTTGGAAACAAAATGGTGGAGCAAGTTGCCTAGCAAACTTATCCAAGATATTTGAATTGTAAGTTCACTCCCCAAATTTGATTTGAACCAGTTTAGTATTCTAAAAGTTATCGTGGTGGCACATTTTCAAGTGGCAGCCTGATTTCAAGTGGCTGCAACTTGGAAACTAAATGCTAGAACAAAATTCATCCAAGATATTTGTGTGATAAGTTCAATGTCCAACTTCAACTGATTCAGTATTTCAAAAGTTATTCCGATGATAAATTTAAAAGTGGTAGCCTGATTTGAAATGGCTGTACTTAAGATATCGGTCATTTTGTTAAAAATGGCAGATAAAATTCATTAATAAATACTTGGTTGAGACCTTTATGTGGTCAATGTAAGCATCAAAATTCAAGCAAATACAGTCTTAACTAACCTTTTTTCAATGTAGATTTGAAATTTTCATGTAGTCACCACTTGAAAACAAACTGTAAAGCAACGTAGTTAACAAACTCATCTAAGATATTTGTAAGATAAATTTGCTGTATAACTTTGGTTCAACTTTGAGTATTATGTCGAAAATTATCGTAATCACAAAATTTCCATTATATATACAGAAAAATTCAATTTATACATTTTTTACATTTATACAACCATTTTTTAATTCATTAAATCAATGAAGGCTTTTCTCGCTTTGCTGGTCACTATATTTAAAGGAAACTCTTTTCTATATCGCTTTACAAACAAAAATAAAATTTAAAGAAATCATGAAGCACTTTAAAGCCCGCTTTGGTTCCCCGCTGCCTTCGGCAGCGACCCACTCATTCACAGACTCTTGGGTGTCTGTCCCTATTGTCTGTGACGATCGCTTACCAGTAGGCTTGCATTTGAGTGCTTATCAGATGACAGTTTCAAAAAGATTGAAGTAGCCATTTTATATTTGAATCCCAATTACATATGAACAACACTATATGTGGTGCATATAATATTTTCTTTCACGTTATTTTCTATATTTATTTTATTTATTCGATCAACCATAAAATGACAACAATTTCACACATAATGAAATATGTAAACCTGATCATTGTACAGGCAGCCTAAATGTAGCTCCCCTTGGCGACTTCTGAATTTTTATCGTCACTTTAGACAAAAATACATATATAGATGAAGAAAATAATTTAGATTTTAAAACTTTGCATTTCGTCAAAAAACTATTTCGATAATATTTTAAATAGGGAACTGTTTTATAATTATGGTGATTCTATTTCATAATTGTTGATAATGAAGTTACAATTTTATAAGGAGAAAATATTTCAATGTATTCATCCACTGGACCACAAACAGTAAAATGTAAAAAGCAAATTTCTGATTGGCAACACTGCTAACAACAACAGTTTGTTTTGTTATCCTTGCTTACTTTGCTTACCCTTGCTTACGAAATTATATTGCATTATATTTAAAATTATCTTTTTTTTTTTTTTTTTTTTTTTTGTCTCGTAAAATCTTGGATTAATCTACATTTACATACATTATATTTCAGGTAGGAATTAGTATTTTAATAGTTTTATTTTACTTTTTATACACATTGTTCATTGTGAAGCACGTGTAAATTTTGTACATTTAGCTTCTCAGTTTTTTTTTTTTTTTTCAGCTTTTTTATGTTTCTGATGCATATTTGTTCTTTTTTTATACACTGAAGATTAAAATAAATATTTATTACTCTAATATAATAGATTTTGTTATCAAAATTCTAGTATTTCATTTCGATATCTTGCCTTTGCGTACAGTTTCAGCTTTTTTGTATTTTTGCTAATTTCGTCCCTGAATTTTAAATTTCCCCCAAAATTCCTCTTTCATTAAAATATGTATACCATGAATCATAAAATAATTCATGATAAAAAAGAAATAATAATAATAATAATAATAATAATAAAAACATTAGCAGAATTTTCTGAATCTATCCGCAAAAAAAATAAAATTTATCTTCAAACAGTGAAAGAGGAAGGCACTCCCTCTCAGGCCTAGCACCGTGTAGTCAATCAGCCTTAATCCCAAACACAAACACACTCAAACCATGAAGGCCGAACCAAGTCTGGTATCACTAGGAATAATTGCAATTCATAAAATTAATTAGTAGATGCAAATTTTACATAAATTAAGACTATACAATATAGTAATCTAGAGCAGGGCGCGAAATTTTCGCTCACCAACTCGCCGTTGGCGAGGGGAATTTTTACTGTGGCGAGTAAAAATTTGGTCAAGTTATAGATAGAATTCTTACACGATACGGTGACAGAAAACATTCTTTTTACAGATTTAAATATGACAAAATCTTGTGATCTTATAACCTCTCCTTTCTCTCTTCTCGGAGTGTTGAGTCTGTGTGTTGTGTGTGCGCTGTCCGACGATTGCCCCAGCCTAGGATAGGAAAAATGCTTAGTACATGCATAAAAGTTTTAATCTCTTCGTCAGTTTCGTTTCTCTCACTTTCATTTCTCCAAGCTGAGTGAGAACAGACGAGCAGAGCAGAGAGCCTTTTTGCCCGTCGCCCTCTATCGGAGAGAAGAGAAACACGAAAGTTTGCCTATGCGATATTGGTGCATGAAATGAGCTCGAGCCCTTTTAAAGATACTGTTTATTTTTATTTTGTTGAACAATTACCAAAAAACAGTTCACATTCTCCAGTTTTTCACTGAAATGCCAAGGATTTGCGCTTGTAATGATTTGTAAGCAAAGATTATATCAAAAAAGTTATTCTGAAATGGTTATTTCAAATGACAATAATGAACAAACTATACACATTGACATTCCGTCTGATTACAAAAATAAAACGGACAAAAAAGATATTTCTGATGTAAAAAGTTAAATAAATGCCGTATATTTCCATGTATAAGCCGAGAATTTTTGGAAATTTTTCGGAAGCTGAAGTCGGGGGTTGGCTTATATATGAGTACACAATTTTAGGAAAAAACGTACATTAGAAACAATGATTGAATACATATATTTTAAGCTTAAAAACTATATATAAAGTAAAATATTGATATTAAACTGTATTTTTAAATAATTATCACATATAAAACTTTTAAATTAGCAATTTTAAATTTATTTCACGAAACGCTCGATGTAGACACGTGTATTACATTTCTTTTTTTTGACCTGCCGGTAACTGACATCTTCGGCAGATTGCACGAACAGAGTAACTACTCTGTCTGATTCAGAAATAGTATTTAAGAAAAACTTGAAAAAACAGGACTCCTGATCATATTTTTAATTTATACAATTAAATCATATCTGTTTAAAATGTTTCTAGGCTTACACTAGCAAAAAAAGTGGCTAATCTTCGTTTTTTTTATATAGAAGTATTTTTTTTTTTTTTAAGATTGCCTTGAGGCACTGATAAAAATACTCAAAAGTAGAAATATACAAAATAATTTAGATACGTCATTAAAAAAAAATCTATACAATCAGTCTCTAAACGGTTTATTTATGTAAACATCCAGCGGCTGCATCATCGACGTTAGGGTTAGGCCTCCCAATATTACGGCAAGGCAACCATCGGTTTTAGCTGCCGCGACTTGTGTGTGCGAGTGCGTCTGTGCTAGCCTCCCTTCTGATAGGATTGCCAGAGTTAAAATTATCCTCATTGGCGAACACACTGCGATCGTTTTAGTCATAGCTAAGCAAGGTAAGGAATTCTATTGGATAAGCATGCATTTCGTGCAATTTCATTGGACAGATTATCCTGAAAGTTGTATAGATTGGCAATATTTTCATTGTTTTGGCAATATACTCGAACTTTAACAGAGTATTTTTTCAATTCGGCTTATACACGGGTTGGCAATTTTGGGCAAATTTCAGCAGGGAAAAACGTACTCTTGGCTTATATTCGGAAATATACGGTAAATAGGTAAATAAGGAAGCTTAACGTTTCAAATAAAAAGATTTTCACAGGATATTGTTTGACAAAGAGTTTTTTTTTTTTTCTTTTTTTCTTTAATGAATCTTTGCATTTTATGTTATTAGATATTTTAATCTTTTTCAAATCTCAAATACAATACACTATAATGATTTTTAATTATAGATGATTATGAGACATGATGATATACGACACACTTTTAATATATATAATTTTAGGCATATATGCAAAAGCATTTCAAATAGTTCGGAAAAATAAAAAACACAAATGCGTCAAAAAGAAAAAAAAAATTGACAACCCTAATTTATGGCGAGTAATTTTTTTTTTTTTGACGAGTGTAATCTGAGTTGAAATTTCGGGCCCTGATCTAGAGATACAATAAAAGTGTATTTTTAAGCATAAACATTTGCTTCTTTTGTTGTTAAATTGATCTGCAAAGTTTTAAACAATCTTACAACTTTTCATATCCACTGTATGTTTTTATATTCACTGTATGTTTTTATATTCACTGTATGTTTTTCATATTCACTGCATGTTTTTGATATTCGCTGTATGTTTTTGCTTTTCTGTTTTTCTAAAAAAAAAAAAAAAAAAAAAAAGTTCATGAAATTATAATTATTTTTAGTAGTAGAAATTCAATCACATTTTTGTTGCAGACGGAAAATAATTAGAAATCCCAAGGCTTTTGCGAGGCATTTGTTTGCCGATCGTGAAGGGGGGATTTGTAAAAATGTAATCAAAGCGGTTGTAATTAAACTTTAAACTGAAAACATGTGAATAGATCACCACTAAATGTAAATATGTATATATTATGTTTTTTATTACAATGATAAATCACCAACATATTTTTATATGCCTGCTATTAGATGGAAATAATCATTTCAACTTTTCACTTCAAAACAGAACATATTAACCACTTCACCAGCCACTGTAGTATGTGGAAGGCTACGTTTCTCCCAAGTTATCTCGGGATGGCCAGTGAAGAGGCTAAACATTCAGCCACCATTATTTCAATAAGTATACAACAATTTCCCTTGATCCACTCCCACTTTCAACCGACACTAGGCAACATTGTGTGAATGAAACAGGGCTGGCAAGTTTCTGCCAGGGCAGTTAAAACCACTGGTTATAACTAGTTAAAACTGGCATCCCAGAAACTAGTTTCTGCCAGTAAGTGGCAATAAGTGGTAGAAACTTAAGAAATGATAGAAATAAGAATTTTAATCTATAATAATCCATGAAATTTACATAAGTATTCAGTATGTAAGTAATTAATCAGAAATTTTTAAAATGAACATACCAAGAACTATGTTTGATTAATATATATATACATAGTTGTTTCAAAGCTAAAGAATAACTTTCTTAACCAGATATTTTTATATGGTTATCCTGTACTAAACATTTTTAATTCACTAATGTTATTCAATTTTGTCTAATTTCTATTTAAAAGTATTTTTTAAAAGTTAAATTTACAAAAAATTTATAATATTTTGACACATTAGAGCCAGGGGTGGCCAACCCGCGGCCCGCGGGCCGCATGCGGCCCACCACGCAGTTTCTTGCGGCCCGTGAGGAGACTAACGATATTTAAAGTTTGACAACTTTGGTTAACGAATCAAAAATTAATAAATACGTTCTGACTTTTCTAAGTGAAAATACCTTTCAACGATTATGGTAGATAAGGAACTGTTGTAATGGAATGTTATTAGATCCATTATTCATTCTTTTTATTATAGTTTTAGTCGTAATTCTTTTTACAATTCTATTGTTAATTCATGAATGAAAATAATTTAAATTAATGTATTCTCCGAATTTTCACTCTGCCCTTCTCCGAAAAAAGTATATACATACATGAATCATATACTCACAAACATATATACACATATGCATATGTACAGTCATAAAATAATAATAATAATAGTAATAATTTCCTCCCCGACTAATTTCACCGTAAATCATCGTAGAAACTAGCAGCTGATGCCTAACGATTGGTAATGACATCTAATTTTTTAATCCAAAAAGCTTGTCGAAATTGCGGGTTGCCTTTGAAAAAAATGAAGTTGATGCCAGTTTTAATATGTATACATCTATTAAGCGAAATCTAACTAAACCGTCTAAACTAGGCCTTATTACTAATCGATTGGCACCAGTCGCAAGTCTCTACATTAATTTACGGTGGAATTAGTCGGTAAAGCAGGGGGGGGGGGGGATTTTTTTATGACTGTACATACAGTGTGGCCCGAATGAATAAAATATATTTCTAATGCGGCCCACCAAGTGTTTTGGGTTGGACAGGCCTGCATTAGACGATATAAACTTATGCAAGAAATTAAAACTATCCACTCATACAAATAAAAATGATTCCTGTAAAAAATACATAAGTAAATAATTGAAGCAAAAAAAATTACATAAAGAAATAAATTTTAAGGAAATACTATACAATCCTTATTTTATGTTATTTACAGAATAAATTTATCATTCACATGTTATTTTTCTCCCGAAGTATTCTATGGCATATAACTAACTTTGCTAATATGCTAATCTATCTAAACTAAAATATTTCTTAATTTGTTCTGAGTAAAAGAAAATTTGGAAAATATTTTTTCAATACCAGCATTACTGAAAATTACATGTTTTTATAGAACATGTGTTTGTTAATATAATTTATAAATTGATTTCTTATTACAAGAGTAAATTACAATCAGTACACTGTAAAAAAATGTTGTAATTTTTCTTGCACTTTCTGCTGTTTTTTTTTCCAAGCACTGGCACTATCAAATAAAATTACAGCACCAAATTTTGTAAAAATTTATTTCTACCGCTCGCAACCAATAGCAACGTGACTTCCTTTGAACTTTAGACGGAATTTTGCGGTTTGTAGCAGACGTTCTATATCTGAACTGGCGGCGAGGCAAACCGTGATATTCGATATACAAGGCAGGGCTTTCTTAATAACTGGGCTAAGACAGCTGAGGAAACAAGTATATGTCACGTGATCAAAGGAGGGAGCATTTGAACTTCTCGTTTCACCCAAAACTGCTAGCATGCTTATGATTGTGGTGATGCACGTGCTTCCTGGATTGATTTAATTATTTTATATTTAGTGATTATTGTAAAGGATATACTTATTTTGTAATAAATAACAAGAAATCGGTAGTCAATGCTGTATTCCTGACAGTAAATTCAATATAAAATTGGCAAGAAATATTGTTATTTCGTTTATATTCTCGAAGGATTATCATTTGAAAAGAAATGGTTTACTGGATTTCGTGGGATTTTTCTTCCTATAAAGATTGTTTCGTATGCCGAAAGCATTTTGTTTATGAATGTATGATTCTAGAGAATATTGTTACATGGAACGAAACTATAGAATGGTAAATATTATACGATTTTTTCAACATTATTCTAAGATATCTCAACCTATTAAAGTAAAAATATTTTAGTTAGGAAAATACTGAAAGAAAGAGAATGCAGAATTTTGAAAGTGATATTTTAAGTAATTTTTTGGAAAAAACTCACTTATTTTTTAAAAGAAATATAATATATATATAGATTATAGTATTTTACCATAGTATAAATTATAGCATTTCATATTGATTAAATATTTCTTGTGTTATGAATATTATTACTGAAAAATAAAATGATTAATAATCAATAACGGTTCCATGAGTTTTCTTGTTGTGTTTCTCAATGGTGTTTTGAACGTTAAAAAATTACAATTTTGATACTTTTCTTGATCAAGAATATACTGCTACAAAATTGTAAATAATTGTGTTTATTTTTGTATAGATTCTTCTAAGAGGCTTAGAAAATTGATAAAGTGCTAATTTTGTGCATTTCTAGTCGTTTTAGCGTTAAAATAACCTTATTTTCCCTTAAAAACGCATTAAAAAGCCCCAATAGGGCAAATAATGGATTTGGCGCCAAATTTGGCGACTTTTCCCCACCTTGGCGATATTTTTAGCGACCTTGGCGAGAAAATCCTTGTAAGGGATATACCAAATATGGAAGCTGTAAGTTGATTGGTTGACCACTTTCTAGAGTTTTCTCGAAAAATCTGGGTTCCATGGAACAGTATATAAGAAGCGCTTTCTCGCCAAGGCAGTCAGTTAGTTCAGTTCAGTCTGTGATCAGAGTCGGTCAGCTTGCATTGAGCCTCTTCGAAAGAGACTTGCTTTAAGTGTTATTGCTATACAGTTTGTACTGTGGATTTGCTATTGACAGCCATTGTTTAAGCTGTGTTTACTGGTCGAATTGAAGCTAATACTTGGTTTATAGACCCGTATTTTTCTGGAACTTTCTGTGAATAAATTACTGAATTTTTGTACGCTTGGCCTTTCATTCTCGGACAACTCACGAACCCCCAAGTACGCAATATTTCTGGTGTCAGGAGTGGGATTGTCTGTGAATGGTGATAACAAGAGCTATGGAGCAAGAAATGAAGAAATTTCTAGAAGGACTCACTGCTCAGATGAATGACATAAGATCTGGATTGATAGAGGAAATGAAAGCCGGACAGGAAAAGATGGAAACCGGATTGATAGAGAAAATAGAAACAGGACAAATAGAAATGAAAGAAGGACAAAGAGAGTTGAAAGACGGTTTGACTGAAGAAATGAAGGAAATGAAAGCAGTTCAGGAAAAGATGGAAGCCAGTTTGACCGAAGAAATTAAATCTAATCAAGATGAGAGGAAGAGAGAGCTTTCAACGGCGAAAGAATCAATAGAGGGTAAATTAACGATGATGGAAAATAGAATGGATGGAATAGAAGAGAAAGTTATGAAAGTAGAAAGAAATTTTGAACAGAGATTTATGAAGATAGAAGAGAATTTGGAGGAGAAAGTTAAAGAAAACTTTGATCAAGAGCTGAAAGGAAGGTTTTCAGAGATAGAAAGCAAGTTTAAGAGAATGGAGGAAGATCTTGAAAGAAAAATGAAAGAAGAGTGGAACGGAGAAGTAATAGGGAATGAACTGCAGAGCAAGATTCAGAATCTCGAAGAAAAGTTAGAATCCATGCCTCAGGAAACTGAAAAGAGAGATAAAAGAATCCAGAATCAGGAATTTATTAAGCTATCCACCTACGACGGCAGTTCCTCCTGGCATGTATATAAGACGCAGTTTTCCATCGTAGCTGAAGCTAACGGCTGGGACTCTGTTGCAAAGACGGCTCATCTGGTAGGATAGTTGCGGGGCGACGCCGCAGATATTCTGAAGACCCTTTCGAAGGAACAGCGATATGACTTCGAATCTGTAACCAGAGTACTAGAGCTACGTTTTGGAGTGAAATGGCCCAAAGAATATAGTCGACTCTAGCTAAGGTTCCGTCGTCAGAGACCAGGGGAAAGCTTACAAGAACTGGCATCAAACATCCAGAGGCTTTCACATTTGGCTTTCTCAGACTGTCATCCTGAAACACGCAATGATCTGGCTCTAGAATATTTCATTGATGCTGTCGGAGATCCAGATATTCAAAAAGCCCTCAGACTCTCCGGCGTGAAGGATGTGGAGACAGCCTTGGTGTATGCCCTAAAGCTCGAGACTGCCCAACAAGCCTCCTGTAAACATCGCCAGAACAGCACAGCACACAAAGTGAACGGCTCTCAAGATGATCTTAAAGAGATTCAGGAAATGATTGCAGAAATTAATAGAAGACTACGCATTCTTGAGAGTAGGAAAGGAGGGAAGACTCCAGCAACTAAATGCTGGGGCTGTGGAAAAGACGGGCATATCAAACGAAGCTGCCCAGTAAGAACACCTAGAGACGCAACCAAGAATGTCTCTGAAGTATGCCACCCAGGAGGAGCTCTTCGGGAAAATCCAGATGCCTTCTTGCGGAAGCCTCCATCTGAAGATCATAAATACAGCTGTAAAGCCGATGATAGACCCCAAAGAATACAGCAAGTTGCTCGCCAAGTTACTGTCGCAACACCATCAGAACAAGATCCCGATCCATGGAGTGACGAAGAACTTAGACAAGCCCAGTTGGAAGATCCTGACATAAATCCAATATTACAGCTGAAGGAGACGACCAGCAACAGACCTACCTGGGAGGACATTTCCAAATTTATTCCCATTACGAAAAGTTATTGGGCACTTTGGGACTCTCTTCATATCAGAAACGGCGTATTATACAGAAAGTGGGAATCTGATGATGGGAAAAGCTTCAGATGGCAGATTTTATTACTAAGATCAAAAATTCCAGCTGTTTTAGAACAACTGCATAGTAGCTCTACCGGAGGCCATTTTGGGGTAATGAAGACTCTGCAGAAAGTTCGGGAACGCTTCTACTGGTGCAAGGCAAAGGAGGATGTGGAGAAATGGTGTAAATCTTGTGATGCTTGTGCGGCACGTAAAGGCCCGCAGAAACGAAGTCGAGGAAGACTGCAACGATATAACGTGGGAGCACCATTTGAACGGATTGCACTCGACATCTTGGGTCCTTTGCCACGGACCTCCAGTGGAAATAAATACATCCTCGTCGTGATGGGCTATTTCACCAAGTGGCCTGAGGCATATCCCATTCCCAATCAAGAGGCATGCACAGTCGCAGAAGTCCTAGTGCAGCAATGGGTGTCAAGGTACGGCACGCCCCTACAACTTCATACCGACCAAGGTAGGAACTGTACCTCTGATGTTTTCAAAGGAGGTGTCAACTACTCGACATAGACAAAACCCGGACAACACCCTTACATCCCCAGTCGGACGGCATGGTCGAGAGGTTCAACCGTACCATCCTGAATAACCTCTCTCTTCTAGTATCAAGGAACCAGCAAGATTGGGACTTGAAGTTGCCATTGTTCCTGCTGGCTTATCGAAGTGCTGTCCATGAAACGACCGGCTATACTCCAGCCCAGATGCTCTTTGGACGTGAACTTCGTCTCCCATGTGATCTCCTATTTGGTTGTCCACCCGATGCGCCTTCATCGCCCGAGGAGTACATTCAAGATCTCCAGGCACGATTTGAGGACGTACACAACTTTGCTCGGGAGCGGATTAACATGGCAACGGAGAAAATGAAGACAAGGTACGATCTAAAGGCTACACAACATGAGTTCCAGGAAGGAGAGAAGGTCTGGTTGTGGAATCCTGTTCGACGCAAAGGACTCTCTCCCAAGTTACAGTGCAACTGGGACGGACCATACACAGTCTTAAAAAGGCTGAATGATGTAGTGGTGCGGATCACTAAAACACACCTTCATCAAAACCGAAGGTGGTGCACTATAATAGTCTAGCCAAGTACCACAATTAACGGTAATATTAAAATTAAAAATGTAAATACTGATAAAATTTCGCATGCGTAATGTAAATATTTGTATATAAATATTTGTACATATTTGTCAATTTTGTAAATATTTCTCACATGATTTACATTTCTATTTTATCGTTATATGCAACTTAGTTCTTGTATTTTAGATTGTGTAAATTTGCTTAGTTTCGCCTCTTGACCAAGGGTTGCACTGCCCGGGACGTGCAGTCCTTGGGAGGGGGGCAGTTTTACAAAATTGTAAATAATTGTGTTTATTTTTGTATAGATTCTTTCAAAGAGGCTTAGTAAATTGATAAAGTGCTAATTTTGTGCATTTCTAGTCGTTTTAGCGTTAAAATAACCTTATTTTCCCTTAAAAACGCATTAAAAAGCCCCAATAAGGCAGGTAATGGATTTGGCGCCAAATTTGGCGACTTTTTACCACCTTGGCGATATTTTTTGCGACCTTGGCGAGAAAATCCTTATTAGGGATATACCAAATATGGAAGCTGTAAGTTGATTGGTTGACCACTTTCTAGAGTTTTCTCGAAAAATCTGGGTTCCATGGAACAGTATATAAGAAGCGCTTTCTCGCTGAGGCAGTCAGTTAGTTCAGTTCAGTCTGTGATCAGAGTCGGTCAGCTTGCATTGAGCCTCTTCGAAAGAGACTTGCTTTAAGTGTTATTGCTATACAGTTTGTACTGTGGATTTGCTATTGACAGCTGTTGTTTAAGCTGTGTTTACTGGTCGAATTGAAGCTGATACTTGGTTTATAGACCTGCATTTTTCTGGAACTTTCTGTGAATAAATTACTGAATTTTTGTACGTTTGGCCTTTCATTCTCGGACAACTCACGAACCCCCAAGTACGCAACAATACATACCAGCCAAGTCTAGTGTTGTTACCAGTAAACTACTATTTTTTAGCTATTTCTATTGGTCTACTAGTTTTTGTTAAAAATCCACTGTGTTTTAGGAACCTACAAGAAAAATCGTAAAATCGAGCAATTTTCCTGTAAAAAATATATGGAGGATAAGAGAATAAATATATTAATATAATGAGGCTTATTAAATGTATGTGTAAAAATTGAAATATTGATTTTAATTATTTGAAAATAATCTTAAATTTTTCGGTGTTTTAAATAATGCTTTTGTAATTAAATATATTTACATAGTCATTGTGAGTGTATTTTCAGTCTGATGAGATAATTAAAAACTGAATTTTGATCCTCATTATCTGATGAAAATCTGGAGAATATTTTAATTTCTAAATGCAATGAAAGTTGAATGAACAACAATTTAATTATTCTTTTCTTAACAAAGCAAAATCTGCTACAACAATATAAAAAATTGTGTTTATGTAAGTATTATTGACAACATTTTTTTTTTTTTTTTTTTTTTTTTTTAATCTATTTTTGGGATTTAAAAGTAATTTTTTAATATACATAATCTCAATATTTTATTGCTTTTCATTTGAAAGATTAACGATTTATTTATATTCTATGGGGCAAAAACAAATAGAAATACAGTTAGGCCGTTCAAAATTGGTACAGATAGGTTTAAGAGGCCTGCAAGTCAAATGGGGATATTTTCGATTGTGTAAAGTTATTAGGAGGGGCGAGAAGGGGGGAGGGGAGGGGGGGGGGGGCAAAAAAAATAAAAATAGTGTCAGATCGTTGAAAATTGGTACATAGAGGTTTCCGATACTTACAAATCGATTGCGGATGATTTTGAATTTGTAAAATTATTAGGAGGGGCGGGTAAGGGGGTGGGGCAGTAAGGGGGGGCTATGGGGCAAAAACAAATAGAAATACAGTTAGGCCGATCAAAATTGGTACAGATAGGTTTAAGAGGCCTGCAAGTCGAATAGGGATATTTTCGATTGTGTAAAATTATTAGAAGGGGGGAGGGGAGGGGGGGGGCAAAAAAATAAAAATAGTGTCAGATCGTTCAAAATTGGTACATAGAGGTTTTCGATACTTACAAATCGATTGCGGATGATTTTGAATTTGTAAAATTATTAGGAGGGGCGGGTAGGGGGGTGGGGCGGTAAGGGGGGCTATGGGGCAAAATAAATAGAAATATAGTTAGGCCGTTCAAAATTGGTACAGATAGGTGTAAGAGGCCTGCAAGTCGAATGGGGATATTTTCGATTGTGTAAAGTTATTAGGAGGAGCGAGAAGGGGGGGAGGGGAGGGGGGGGGAAATAAAAATAGTGTCAGATCGTTCAAAATTGGTACATAGAGGTTTTCGATACTTACAAATCGATTGCGGATGATTTTGAATTTGAAAAATTATTAAGAGGGGCAGGTAGGGGGTGGGGCGGTAAGGGGGGCTATGGGGCAAAAACAAATATAAATACAGTTAGGCCGTTCAAAATTGGTACAGATAGGTTGAAGAGGCCTGCATGTCGAATGGGGATATTTTCGAAAGTGTGAAGTTATTAGGAGGGGCGAGAAGGGGGGAGGGGAGAGGGGGGGCAAAAAAATAAAAATGCAGTTAGATCGTTCAAAATTGGTATATAGAGGTTTTCGATACTTACAAATTGATTGCGGATATTTTCAAATTTGTAAAATTATTAGGAGGGGCGGTAAGGGGGGGCGGGGCTATGGGCAAAAACAAATAGAAATACAGTTAGGCCATTCAAAATTAGTACAGATAGATTTTAGAGGCCTGCAAATCGAATGGGGATATTTTTGAAAGTGTAAAGTTATTAGAAGGGCCGGGGAGGGGGGGACAGAGGGTAAAAAAAATAGAGTTAGATAATTCAAAATTGGTACATCGAGGTTTTCGATACCTACAAATCGATTGCGGATATTTTTGAATTTTTAAAATTATTGGGAGGGGCGGAAAGGGGGGAGGGAGTGGAAGGGTAAAAAAATAAAAATAGAGATAGATCGTTCAAAACTGGTGCATAGAGGTTTTTGATACTTACAAATCGATTGCGGATATATTCGAATTTGTAAAATTATTAGGGCGCTCATATATATGCATTCGCGCGTGCGCATCGCGCACGGGTCTACACTGCCGAAGGCAGTGGGGACCCGGTGCGACATTTTTCCCGATCAGTTTTTTTTTTCTGTTTTTTTTCACATGATAAAAATTAACGCAATTTTGAGAATTCATTAATTATAATGATTCATTTAAAAATAGTGACCAGCGAAGCGGGCGTAGCCTGCTAGTTATATATATATATACATACTTTTTAGAATTAAATTCTTGCGTATCATACATAATTATTCATCTGGCATATACGAACAAGTAATAATATATTGAAATATATGTGTGTGTGTGTATAAATAACATTTTTGAAATAAATTAAATGCATCTTATGGATTACTATTTTTATTTATTTATTTGTTTGAGCCATGTAATTAAACATTTATAATATAAAAAAAAGGCTGTTACTGCATTATATCTTCATTGCCATAATTTTTATAGAATTTCATCTTATAAAAATACTAGGAAATTAGTAGATATTTTTCCTGTATTCTGCTAATCAAAAAAAGAAAAATCAAATGTGTGAAGTTATCTTTTTAATTATAACTTCAATTTGAAATAAGCCATTTTAAGCTATTTTTAAATTTTGCTGATAAGAAAACTTTATACAGAGCAAGGGAAGGGGGAGGAAAAAAATATTTCAATATTGAAATAATAATAATAATAAGCGTCTTGAAATTTAGATAATGTTATAATGAAGATTTTGCAGTTTGTAATAAATAATTAAAAGTTATTTTTTATTTTGTTTTATTTTTCTTACAGATAAACAAAGAATTTTTTTTTCTCTCCTTCCTTGTATTTTTGTTGGAGCAACATTAAACATTGAATTATTTCATCAAATCATGACTGCCAATTTTATTCAGAATTTTTATCTTATAAAAATACTAACAAATTAATATTTATTTTACTGTTTTAGATTTTTTTTTTTTAACTATACAGTTAATTTTAAAAGTACTTAAATGAGTTAAATTCTCTTTGCATTTATAAAAACATCTTGCAATAACCTATTTTTTAAATTACACTACTGATATGAAAAAATTACAGATGTTAAAAAAATAAAGACAGAAAGAATTGAAACATTGATGCAATGAAATATTTTCATCTTAATATTTTAACGTAAAAAAAAATCTGCAGTTTTTTTTTTTTTTTTTTTTTTTTTTAAATCAGTTTAAGATAGTATCTTATCTACTATCTTTTTCTTCCCCTGATGGAAGTTAGCCCCTTTGTTTTATTAAAAAATATATATATATATATATACAGACACGACATTATTTCATTATTTAAAACATGAAAATCTGACATTGACAGATTTTAATTTAGTGCCAGAGGCCTACTGCTAAACTTGTTAATACCGACAAATTCTTCTTTAGTTAATTCGTGACGATCTAAATTCCATTATAAAATTATCATTAAATCAAACCAATGTGTTTCAGCTGCAGATATTGTAACAAATAACGTTGGAAGTCCAAACTGTCTTATAGCCGCAAAACAACGTTTTTTCTCTTTTTCCCAATGAGGGGGAGGTGTGCCTTGGGGGGGACTCATGTCAAAGGTGTGCCTTGGGGGGGACTCATGTCAAAGTTGTACCTTGGGGGGGACTCATGTCAAAGTTGGGCCTTGGGGGGACTCATGTCAAAGTTGGGCCTGGGGGGGAGACTCATGTCAAAGTTGTGCCTTGGGGGGACTTCATTCAATAAATCCCCATTCAATAAACCGACTGAAATAGGCCCTTAGCACTATTAAGAGTGTATTATAAAAATTCGACAACGCTGTACCGACTGAAATAGGGGTACCTTGGGGGGGACTCATATCAAAGTTGGGCCTGGGGGGGACTCATGTCAAAGTTGGGCCTGGGGGGGGCTCATGTCAAAGTTGTGCCTTGGGGGGACTTCATTCAATAAATCCCCATTCAATAAACTGACTGAAATAGACCCTTAGCACTGTTAAGAGGTGTATTATAAAAATTCGACAACGCTGTACCGACTGAAATAGGGGTACCTTGGGGGGGGGACTCATGTCAAAGTTGTGCCTTGGGGGGACTTCATTCAATAAATCCCCATTCAATAAACCGACTGAAATAGGCCTCTAGCACTAATTAAGAGTGAAGTATAAAAATTCGACAACTGTACCGACTGAAATAGGCCTCTAGAACTAATAATAATAAATAAACAATAGTTTTCTTTGTTTAAACAACGTAATTAAACATTGAAATATTATTTCATCCAAATCTCGATTGCGATATTTTATGTATATTTTTATTATAAACAAATACTAATTTGTTAAAAAAATTTTCCTCTTTTTTTGTAATTCAAAAAGAATTTAAATGTGTTACTCTCTCTGTTATTATTTATAAATGCAATTTGAATTAAGCTATTCTTTCAAATTAAATTACTCAAATGAAAGCTTTTCTCATATTTAAAAAAATAAATATAATTAATATTTTATCTCGAAATTTATATAATGTTATAATGAAAATTTTCTGCAGTTTGATTATAATGAACAATTTAAGTTAAGTTTTTTTTTTTTTTCCCAATTTTGAAGAACATAGATCCATACATTAAATATAAGCAACTATTTCTTGTAAATTAACTAACTAAAAAAAGAAAATATAGATACAATAATTCATTTATGATATCTGCATAGTATACTGCATGGTAAACAACCTTCCCTCCTTTCCCCTAGCGGTGAAAATGCTGTCTAGGCCTCTATCTAGAAGGCCTTGTACAAGGCCACTTCTTTCTCCCCCCTACGCTACTGACAAAGATACTGTTCGATATTTATTTTATTTTATTTATTTTTATGTTACATTATTAAAGATTAAAAATATTTTAAACTAATTCCTAAATTTTAAAATTTATAAGTAAATTAATTATTTTTTGTGTCTTATATGTAACTGAAATAGGCTAGAACTGAAATAGGCTAGAAACTAGAATATATTCCGCAGATTCTGAAAGTTATTGTGATAGTTAGACTCTTTTAGTTGCTTGGGAATCGTCGTTTGAAGATGGGCATGTGAAACTGCGAGAAAAATTTTGAGAGCGCAGGACGGCTGCCGAAAGTCCGCGTAAAAACGCCCCCCGGGCCCAAAGTTTCACCGTGCAAAATTTCCGGTGCGGTTATTATGAAACTAGAATATATTCCGCAGATTCTGAAAGTTATTGTGATAGTTAGACTCTTTTAGTTGCTTGGGAATCGTCGTTTGAAGATGGGCATGTGAAACTGCGAGAAAAATTTTGAGAGCGCAGGACGGCTGCCGAAAGTCCGCGTAAAAACGCCCCCCGGGCCCAAAGTTTCACCGTGCAAAATTCCCGGTGATGTTATTATGAAACTAGAATACATTTCGCAGATTCTGAAAGTTATTGCGATAGTTAGACTCTTTTAGTTGCTTGGGAATCGTCGTTTGAAGATGGGCATGTGAAACTGCGAGAAAAATTTTGAGAGCGCAGGACGGCTGCCGAAAGTCCGCGTAAAAACGCCCCCCGGGCCCAAAGTTTCACCGTGCAAAATTTCCGGTGCGGTTATTATGAAACTAGAATATATTCCGCAGATTCTGAAAGTTATTGTGATAGTTAGACTCTTTTAGTTGCTTGGGAATCGTCGTTTGAAGATGGGCATGTGAAACTGCGAGAAAAATTTTGAGAGCGCAGGACGGCTGCCGAAAGTCCGCGTAAAAACGCCCCCCGGGCCCAAAGTTTCACCGTGCAAAATTTCCGGTGCGGTTATTATGAAACTAGAATATATTCCGCAGATTCTGAAAGTTATTGTGATAGTTAGACTCTTTTAGTTGCTTGGGAATCGTCGTTTGAAGATGGGCATGTGAAACTGCGAGAAAAATTTTGAGAGCGCAGGACGGCTGCCGAAAGTCCGCGTAAAAACGCCCCCCGGGCCCAAAGTTTCACCGTGCAAAATTCCCGGTGATGTTATTATGAAACTAGAATACATTTCGCAGATTCTGAAAGTTATTGCGATAGTTAGACTCTTTTAGTTGCTTGGGAATCGTCGTTTGAAGATGGGCATGTGAAACTGCGAGAAAAATTTTGAGAGCGCAGGACGGCTGCCGAAAGTCTGCGTAAAAACGCCCCCCGGGCCTAAAGTTTCACCGTGCAAAATTCCCGGTGATGTTATTATGAAACTAGAATACATTTCGCAGATTCTGAAAGTTATTGCGATAGTTAGACTCTTTTAGTTGCTTGGGAATCGTCGTTTGAAGATGGGCATGTGAAACTGCGAGAAAAATTTTGAGAGCGCAGGACGGCTGCCGAAAGTCCGCGTAAAAACGCCCCCCGGGCCCAAAGTTTCACCGTGCAAAATTTCCGGTGCGGTTATTATGAAACTAGAATATATTCCGCAGATTCTGAAAGTTATTGTGATAGTTAGACTCTTTTAGTTGCTTGGGAATCGTCGTTTGAAGATGGGCATGTGAAACTGCGAGAAAAATTTTGAGAGCGCAGGACGGCTGCCGAAAGTCCGCGTAAAAACGCCCCCCGGGCCCAAAGTTTCACCGTGCAAAATTTCCGGTGCGGTTATTATGAAACTAGAATATATTCCGCAGATTCTGAAAGTTATTGTGATAGTTAGACTCTTTTAGTTGCTTGGGAATCGTCGTTTGAAGATGGGCATGTGAAACTGCGAGAAAAATTTTGAGAGCGCAGGACGGCTGCCGAAAGTCCGCGTAAAAACGCCCCCCGGGCCCAAAGTTTCACCGTGCAAAATTCCCGGTGATGTTATTATGAAACTAGAATACATTTCGCAGATTCTGAAAGTTATTGCGATAGTTAGACTCTTTTAGTTGCTTGGGAATCGTCGTTTGAAGATGGGCATGTGAAACTGCGAGAAAAATTTTGAGAGCGCAGGACGGCTGCCGAAAGTCTGCGTAAAAACGCCCCCCGGGCCTAAAGTTTCACCGTGCAAAATTCCCGGTGATGTTATTATGAAACTAGAATACATTTCGCAGATTCTGAAAGTTATTGCGATAGTTAGACTCTTTTAGTTGCTTGGGAATCGTCGTTTGAAGATGGGCATGTGAAACTGCGAGAAAAATTTTGAGAGCGCAGGACGGCTGCCGAAAGTCCGCGTAAAAACGCCCCCCGGGCCCAAAGTTTCACCGTGCAAAATTTCCGGTGCGGTTATTATGAAACTAGAATATATTCCGCAGATTCTGAAAGTTATTGTGATAGTTAGACTCTTTTAGTTGCTTGGGAATCGTCGTTTGAAGATGGGCATGTGAAACTGCGAGAAAAATTTTGAGAGCGCAGGACGGCTGCCGAAAGTCCGCGTAAAAACGCCCCCCGGGCCCAAAGTTTCACCGTGCAAAATTTCCGGTGCGGTTATTATGAAACTAGAATATATTCCGCAGATTCTGAAAGTTATTGTGATAGTTAGACTCTTTTAGTTGCATGGGAATCGTCGTTTGAAGATGGGCATGTGAAACTGCGAGAAAAATTTTGAGAGCGCAGGACGGCTGCCGAAAGTCCGCGTAAAAACGCCCCCCGGGCCCAAAGTTTCACCGTGCAAAATTCCCGGTGATGTTATTATGAAACTAGAATACATTTCGCAGATTCTGAAAGTTATTGCGATAGTTAGACTCTTTTAGTTGCTTGGGAATCGTCGTTTGAAGATGGGCATGTGAAACTGCGAGAAAAATTTTGAGAGCGCAGGACGGCTGCCGAAAGTCTGCGTAAAAACGCCCCCCGGGCCTAAAGTTTCACCGTGCAAAATTCCCGGTGATGTTATTATGAAACTAGAATACATTTCGCAGATTCTGAAAGTTATTGCGATAGTTAGACTCTTTTAGTTGCTTGGGAATCGTCGTTTGAAGATGGGCATGTGAAACTGCGAGAAAAATTTTGAGAGCGCAGGACGGCTGCCGAAAGTCCGCGTAAAAACGCCCCCCGGGCCCAAAGTTTCACCGTGCAAAATTTCCGGTGCGGTTATTATGAAACTAGAATATATTCCGCAGATTCTGAAAGTTATTGTGATAGTTAGACTCTTTTAGTTGCTTGGGAATCGTCGTTTGAAGATGGGCATGTGAAACTGCGAGAAAAATTTTGAGAGCGCAGGACGGCTGCCGAAAGTCCGCGTAAAAACGCCCCCCGGGCCCAAAGTTTCACCGTGCAAAATTTCCGGTGCGGTTATTATGAAACTAGAATATATTCCGCAGATTCTGAAAGTTATTGTGATAGTTAGACTCTTTTAGTTGCTTGGGAATCGTCGTTTGAAGATGGGCATGTGAAACTGCGAGAAAAATTTTGAGAGCGCAGGACGGCTGCCGAAAGTCCGCGTAAAAACGCCCCCCGGGCCCAAAGTTTCACCGTGCAAAATTCCCGGTGATGTTATTATGAAACTAGAATACATTTCGCAGATTCTGAAAGTTATTGCGATAGTTAGACTCTTTTAGTTGCTTGGGAATCGTCGTTTGAAGATGGGCATGTGAAACTGCGAGAAAAATTTTGAGAGCGCAGGACGGCTGCCGAAAGTCTGCGTAAAAACGCCCCCCGGGCCTAAAGTTTCACCGTGCAAAATTCCCGGTGATGTTATTATGAAACTAGAATACATTTCGCAGATTCTGAAAGTTATTGCGATAGTTAGACTCTTTTAGTTGCTTGGGAATCGTCGTTTGAAGATGGGCATGTGAAACTGCGAGAAAAATTTTGAGAGCGCAGGACGGCTGCCGAAAGTCCGCGTAAAAACGCCCCCCGGGCCCAAAGTTTCACCGTGCAAAATTTCCGGTGCGGTTATTATGAAACTAGAATATATTCCGCAGATTCTGAAAGTTATTGTGATAGTTAGACTCTTTTAGTTGCTTGGGAATCGTCGTTTGAAGATGGGCATGTGAAACTGCGAGAAAAATTTTGAGAGCGCAGGACGGCTGCCGAAAGTCCGCGTAAAAACGCCCCCCGGGCCCAAAGTTTCACCGTGCAAAATTTCCGGTGCGGTTATTATGAAACTAGAATATATTCCGCAGATTCTGAAAGTTATTGTGATAGTTAGACTCTTTTAGTTGCTTGGGAATCGTCGTTTGAAGATGGGCATGTGAAACTGCGAGAAAAATTTTGAGAGCGCAGGACGGCTGCCGAAAGTCCGCGTAAAAACGCCCCCCGGGCCCAAAGTTTCACCGTGCAAAATTCCCGGTGATGTTATTATGAAACTAGAATACATTTCGCAGATTCTGAAAGTTATTGCGATAGTTAGACTCTTTTAGTTGCTTGGGAATCGTCGTTTGAAGATGGGCATGTGAAACTGCGAGAAAAATTTTGAGAGCGCAGGACGGCTGCCGAAAGTCTGCGTAAAAACGCCCCCCGGGCCTAAAGTTTCACCGTGCAAAATTCCCGGTGATGTTATTATGAAACTAGAATACATTTCGCAGATTCTGAAAGTTATTGCGATAGTTAGACTCTTTTAGTTGCTTGGGAATCGTCGTTTGAAGATGGGCATGTGAAACTGCGAGAAAAATTTTGAGAGCGCAGGACGGCTGCCGAAAGTCCGCGTAAAAACGCCCCCCGGGCCCAAAGTTTCACCGTGCAAAATTTCCGGTGCGGTTATTATGAAACTAGAATATATTCCGCAGATTCTGAAAGTTATTGTGATAGTTAGACTCTTTTAGTTGCTTGGGAATCGTCGTTTGAAGATGGGCATGTGAAACTGCGAGAAAAATTTTGAGAGCGCAGGACGGCTGCCGAAAGTCCGCGTAGAAACGCCCCCCGGGCCCAAAGTTTCACCGTGCAAAATTTCCGGTGCGGTTATTATGAAACTAGAATATATTCCGCAGATTCTGAAAGTTATTGTGATAGTTAGACTCTTTTAGTTGCTTGGGAATCGTCGTTTGAAGATGGGCATGTGAAACTGCGAGAAAAATTTTGAGAGCGCAGGACGGCTGCCGAAAGTCCGCGTAAAAACGCCCCCCGGGCCCAAAGTTTCACCGTGCAAAATTTCCGGTGCGGTTATTATGAAACTAGAATATATTCCGCAGATTCTGAAAGTTATTGTGATAGTTAGACTCTTTTAGTTGCTTGGGAATCGTCGTTTGAAGATGGGCATGTGAAACTGCGAGAAAAATTTTGAGAGCGCAGGACGGCTGCCGAAAGTCCGCGTAAAAACGCCCCCCGGGCCCAAAGTTTCACCGTGCAAAATTCCCGGTGATGTTATTATGAAACTAGAATACATTTCGCAGATTCTGAAAGTTATTGCGATAGTTAGACTCTTTTAGTTGCTTGGGAATCGTCGTTTGAAGATGGGCATGTGAAACTGCGAGAAAAATTTTGAGAGCGCAGGACGGCTGCCGAAAGTCTGCGTAAAAACGCCCCCCGGGCCTAAAGTTTCACCGTGCAAAATTCCCGGTGATGTTATTATGAAACTAGAATACATTTCGCAGATTCTGAAAGTTATTGCGATAGTTAGACTCTTTTAGTTGCTTGGGAATCGTCGTTTGAAGATGGGCATGTGAAACTGCGAGAAAAATTTTGAGAGCGCAGGACGGCTGCCGAAAGTCCGCGTAAAAACGCCCCCCGGGCCCAAAGTTTCACCGTGCAAAATTTCCGGTGCGGTTATTATGAAACTAGAATATATTCCGCAGATTCTGAAAGTTATTGTGATAGTTAGACTCTTTAAGTTGCTTGGGAATCGTCGTTTGAAGATGGGCATGTGAAACTGCGAGAAAAATTTTGAGAGCGCAGGACGGCTGCCGAAAGTCCGCGTAAAAACGCCCCCCGGGCCCAAAGTTTCACCGTGCAAAATTTCCGGTGCGGTTATTATGAAACTAGAATATATTCCGCAGATTCTGAAAGTTATTGTGATAGTTAGACTCTTTTAGTTGCTTGGGAATCGTCGTTTGAAGATGGGCATGTGAAACTGCGAGAAAAATTTTGAGAGCGCAGGACGGCTGCCGAAAGTCCGCGTAAAAACGCCCCCCGGGCCCAAAGTTTCACCGTGCAAAATTCCCGGTGATGTTATTATGAAACTAGAATACATTTCGCAGATTCTGAAAGTTATTGCGATAGTTAGACTCTTTTAGTTGCTTGGGAATCGTCGTTTGAAGATGGGCATGTGAAACTGCGAGAAAAATTTTGAGAGCGCAGGACGGCTGCCGAAAGTCTGCGTAAAAACGCCCCCCGGGCCTAAAGTTTCACCGTGCAAAATTCCCGGTGATGTTATTATGAAACTAGAATACATTTCGCAGATTCTGAAAGTTATTGCGATAGTTAGACTCTTTTAGTTGCTTGGGAATCGTCGTTTGAAGATGGGCATGTGAAACTGCGAGAAAAATTTTGAGAGCGCAGGACGGCTGCCGAAAGTCCGCGTAAAAACGCCCCCCGGGCCCAAAGTTTCACCGTGCAAAATTTCCGGTGCGGTTATTATGAAACTAGAATATATTCCGCAGATTCTGAAAGTTATTGTGATAGTTAGACTCTTTTAGTTGCTTGGGAATCGTCGTTTGAAGATGGGCATGTGAAACTGCGAGAAAAATTTTGAGAGCGCAGGACGGCTGCCGAAAGTCCGCGTAAAAACGCCCCCCGGGCCCAAAGTTTCACCGTGCAAAATTTCCGGTGCGGTTATTATGAAACTAGAATATATTCCGCAGATTCTGAAAGTTATTGTGATAGTTAGACTCTTTTAGTTGCTTGGGAATCGTCGTTTGAAGATGGGCATGTGAAACTGCGAGAAAAATTTTGAGAGCGCAGGACGGCTGCCGAAAGTCCGCGTAAAAACGCCCCCCGGGCCCAAAGTTTCACCGTGCAAAATTCCCGGTGATGTTATTATGAAACTAGAATACATTTCGCAGATTCTGAAAGTTATTGCGATAGTTAGACTCTTTTAGTTGCTTGGGAATCGTCGTTTGAAGATGGGCATGTGAAACTGCGAGAAAAATTTTGAGAGCGCAGGACGGCTGCCGAAAGTCTGCGTAAAAACGCCCCCCGGGCCTAAAGTTTCACCGTGCAAAATTCCCGGTGATGTTATTATGAAACTAGAATACATTTCGCAGATTCTGAAAGTTATTGCGATAGTTAGACTCTTTTAGTTGCTTGGGAATCGTCGTTTGAAGATGGGCATGTGAAACTGCGAGAAAAATTTTGAGAGCGCAGGACGGCTGCCGAAAGTCCGCGTAAAAACGCCCCCCGGGCCCAAAGTTTCACCGTGCAAAATTTCCGGTGCGGTTATTATGAAACTAGAATATATTCCGCAGATTCTGAAAGTTATTGTGATAGTTAGACTCTTTTAGTTGCTTGGGAATCGTCGTTTGAAGATGGGCATGTGAAACTGCGAGAAAAATTTTGAGAGCGCAGGACGGCTGCCGAAAGTCCGCGTAAAAACGCCCCCCGGGCCCAAAGTTTCACCGTGCAAAATTTCCGGTGCGGTTATTATGAAACTAGAATATATTCCGCAGATTCTGAAAGTTATTGTGATAGTTAGACTCTTTTAGTTGCTTGGGAATCGTCGTTTGAAGATGGGCATGTGAAACTGCGAGAAAAATTTTGAGAGCGCAGGACGGCTGCCGAAAGTCCGCGTAAAAACGCCCCCCGGGCCCAAAGTTTCACCGTGCAAAATTCCCGGTGATGTTATTATGAAACTAGAATACATTTCGCAGATTCTGAAAGTTATTGCGATAGTTAGACTCTTTTAGTTGCTTGGGAATCGTCGTTTGAAGATGGGCATGTGAAACTGCGAGAAAAATTTTGAGAGCGCAGGACGGCTGCCGAAAGTCTGCGTAAAAACGCCCCCCGGGCCTAAAGTTTCACCGTGCAAAATTCCCGGTGATGTTATTATGAAACTAGAATACATTTCGCAGATTCTGAAAGTTATTGCGATAGTTAGACTCTTTTAGTTGCTTGGGAATCGTCGTTTGAAGATGGGCATGTGAAACTGCGAGAAAAATTTTGAGAGCGCAGGACGGCTGCCGAAAGTCCGCGTAAAAACGCCCCCCGGGCCCAAAGTTTCACCGTGCAAAATTTCCGGTGCGGTTATTATGAAACTAGAATATATTCCGCAGATTCTGAAAGTTATTGTGATAGTTAGACTCTTTTAGTTGCTTGGGAATCGTCGTTTGAAGATGGGCATGTGAAACTGCGAGAAAAATTTTGAGAGCGCAGGACGGCTGCCGAAAGTCCGCGTAAAAACGCCCCCCGGGCCCAAAGTTTCACCGTGCAAAATTTCCGGTGCGGTTATTATGAAACTAGAATATATTCCGCAGATTCTGAAAGTTATTGTGATAGTTAGACTCTTTTAGTTGCTTGGGAATCGTCGTTTGAAGATGGGCATGTGAAACTGCGAGAAAAATTTTGAGAGCGCAGGACGGCTGCCGAAAGTCCGCGTAAAAACGCCCCCCGGGCCCAAAGTTTCACCGTGCAAAATTCCCGGTGATGTTATTATGAAACTAGAATACATTTCGCAGATTCTGAAAGTTATTGCGATAGTTAGACTCTTTTAGTTGCTTGGGAATCGTCGTTTGAAGATGGGCATGTGAAACTGCGAGAAAAATTTTGAGAGCGCAGGACGGCTGCCGAAAGTCTGCGTAAAAACGCCCCCCGGGCCTAAAGTTTCACCGTGCAAAATTCCCGGTGATGTTATTATGAAACTAGAATACATTTCGCAGATTCTGAAAGTTATTGCGATAGTTAGACTCTTTTAGTTGCTTGGGAATCGTCGTTTGAAGATGGGCATGTGAAACTGCGAGAAAAATTTTGAGAGCGCAGGACGGCTGCCGAAAGTCCGCGTAAAAACGCCCCCCGGGCCCAAAGTTTCACCGTGCAAAATTTCCGGTGCGGTTATTATGAAACTAGAATATATTCCGCAGATTCTGAAAGTTATTGTGATAGTTAGACTCTTTTAGTTGCTTGGGAATCGTCGTTTGAAGATGGGCATGTGAAACTGCGAGAAAAATTTTGAGAGCGCAGGACGGCTGCCGAAAGTCCGCGTAAAAACGCCCCCCGGGCCCAAAGTTTCACCGTGCAAAATTTCCGGTGCGGTTATTATGAAACTAGAATATATTCCGCAGATTCTGAAAGTTATTGTGATAGTTAGACTCTTTTAGTTGCTTGGGAATCGTCGTTTGAAGATGGGCATGTGAAACTGCGAGAAAAATTTTGAGAGCGCAGGACGGCTGCCGAAAGTCCGCGTAAAAACGCCCCCCGGGCCCAAAGTTTCACCGTGCAAAATTCCCGGTGATGTTATTATGAAACTAGAATACATTTCGCAGATTCTGAAAGTTATTGCGATAGTTAGACTCTTTTAGTTGCTTGGGAATCGTCGTTTGAAGATGGGCATGTGAAACTGCGAGAAAAATTTTGAGAGCGCAGGACGGCTGCCGAAAGTCTGCGTAAAAACGCCCCCCGGGCCTAAAGTTTCACCGTGCAAAATTCCCGGTGATGTTATTATGAAACTAGAATACATTTCGCAGATTCTGAAAGTTATTGCGATAGTTAGACTCTTTTAGTTGCTTGGGAATCGTCGTTTGAAGATGGGCATGTGAAACTGCGAGAAAAATTTTGAGAGCGCAGGACGGCTGCCGAAAGTCCGCGTAAAAACGCCCCCCGGGCCCAAAGTTTCACCGTGCAAAATTTCCGGTGCGGTTATTATGAAACTAGAATATATTCCGCAGATTCTGAAAGTTATTGTGATAGTTAGACTCTTTTAGTTGCTTGGGAATCGTCGTTTGAAGATGGGCATGTGAAACTGCGAGAAAAATTTTGAGAGCGCAGGACGGCTGCCGAAAGTCCGCGTAAAAACGCCCCCCGGGCCCAAAGTTTCACCGTGCAAAATTTCCGGTGCGGTTATTATGAAACTAGAATATATTCCGCAGATTCTGAAAGTTATTGTGATAGTTAGACTCTTTTAGTTGCTTGGGAATCGTCGTTTGAAGATGGGCATGTGAAACTGCGAGAAAAATTTTGAGAGCGCAGGACGGCTGCCGAAAGTCCGCGTAAAAACGCCCCCCGGGCCCAAAGTTTCACCGTGCAAAATTCCCGGTGATGTTATTATGAAACTAGAATACATTTCGCAGATTCTGAAAGTTATTGCGATAGTTAGACTCTTTTAGTTGCTTGGGAATCGTCGTTTGAAGATGGGCATGTGAAACTGCGAGAAAAATTTTGAGAGCGCAGGACGGCTGCCGAAAGTCTGCGTAAAAACGCCCCCCGGGCCTAAAGTTTCACCGTGCAAAATTCCCGGTGATGTTATTATGAAACTAGAATACATTTCGCAGATTCTGAAAGTTATTGCGATAGTTAGACTCTTTTAGTTGCTTGGGAATCGTCGTTTGAAGATGGGCATGTGAAACTGCGAGAAAAATTTTGAGAGCGCAGGACGGCTGCCGAAAGTCCGCGTAAAAACGCCCCCCGGGCCCAAAGTTTCACCGTGCAAAATTTCCGGTGCGGTTATTATGAAACTAGAATATATTCCGCAGATTCTGAAAGTTATTGTGATAGTTAGACTCTTTTAGTTGCTTGGGAATCGTCGTTTGAAGATGGGCATGTGAAACTGCGAGAAAAATTTTGAGAGCGCAGGACGGCTGCCGAAAGTCCGCGTAAAAACGCCCCCCGGGCCCAAAGTTTCACCGTGCAAAATTTCCGGTGCGGTTATTATGAAACTAGAATATATTCCGCAGATTCTGAAAGTTATTGTGATAGTTAGACTCTTTTAGTTGCTTGGGAATCGTCGTTTGAAGATGGGCATGTGAAACTGCGAGAAAAATTTTGAGAGCGCAGGACGGCTGCCGAAAGTCCGCGTAAAAACGCCCCCCGGGCCCAAAGTTTCACCGTGCAAAATTCCCGGTGATGTTATTATGAAACTAGAATACATTTCGCAGATTCTGAAAGTTATTGCGATAGTTAGACTCTTTTAGTTGCTTGGGAATCGTCGTTTGAAGATGGGCATGTGAAACTGCGAGAAAAATTTTGAGAGCGCAGGACGGCTGCCGAAAGTCTGCGTAAAAACGCCCCCCGGGCCTAAAGTTTCACCGTGCAAAATTCCCGGTGATGTTATTATGAAACTAGAATACATTTCGCAGATTCTGAAAGTTATTGCGATAGTTAGACTCTTTTAGTTGCTTGGGAATCGTCGTTTGAAGATGGGCATGTGAAACTGCGAGAAAAATTTTGAGAGCGCAGGACGGCTGCCGAAAGTCCGCGTAAAAACGCCCCCCGGGCCCAAAGTTTCACCGTGCAAAATTTCCGGTGCGGTTATTATGAAACTAGAATATATTCCGCAGATTCTGAAAGTTATTGTGATAGTTAGACTCTTTTAGTTGCTTGGGAATCGTCGTTTGAAGATGGGCATGTGAAACTGCGAGAAAAATTTTGAGAGCGCAGGACGGCTGCCGAAAGTCCGCGTAAAAACGCCCCCCGGGCCCAAAGTTTCACCGTGCAAAATTTCCGGTGCGGTTATTATGAAACTAGAATATATTCCGCAGATTCTGAAAGTTATTGTGATAGTTAGACTCTTTTAGTTGCTTGGGAATCGTCGTTTGAAGATGGGCATGTGAAACTGCGAGAAAAATTTTGAGAGCGCAGGACGGCTGCCGAAAGTCCGCGTAAAAACGCCCCCCGGGCCCAAAGTTTCACCGTGCAAAATTCCCGGTGATGTTATTATGAAACTAGAATACATTTCGCAGATTCTGAAAGTTATTGCGATAGTTAGACTCTTTTAGTTGCTTGGGAATCGTCGTTTGAAGATGGGCATGTGAAACTGCGAGAAAAATTTTGAGAGCGCAGGACGGCTGCCGAAAGTCTGCGTAAAAACGCCCCCCGGGCCTAAAGTTTCACCGTGCAAAATTCCCGGTGATGTTATTATGAAACTAGAATACATTTCGCAGATTCTGAAAGTTATTGCGATAGTTAGACTCTTTTAGTTGCTTGGGAATCGTCGTTTGAAGATGGGCATGTGAAACTGCGAGAAAAATTTTGAGAGCGCAGGACGGCTGCCGAAAGTCCGCGTAAAAACGCCCCCCGGGCCCAAAGTTTCACCGTGCAAAATTTCCGGTGCGGTTATTATGAAACTAGAATATATTCCGCAGATTCTGAAAGTTATTGTGATAGTTAGACTCTTTTAGTTGCTTGGGAATCGTCGTTTGAAGATGGGCATGTGAAACTGCGAGAAAAATTTTGAGAGCGCAGGACGGCTGCCGAAAGTCCGCGTAAAAACGCCCCCCGGGCCCAAAGTTTCACCGTGCAAAATTTCCGGTGCGGTTATTATGAAACTAGAATATATTCCGCAGATTCTGAAAGTTATTGTGATAGTTAGACTCTTTTAGTTGCTTGGGAATCGTCGTTTGAAGATGGGCATGTGAAACTGCGAGAAAAATTTTGAGAGCGCAGGACGGCTGCCGAAAGTCCGCGTAAAAACGCCCCCCGGGCCCAAAGTTTCACCGTGCAAAATTCCCGGTGATGTTATTATGAAACTAGAATACATTTCGCAGATTCTGAAAGTTATTGCGATAGTTAGACTCTTTTAGTTGCTTGGGAATCGTCGTTTGAAGATGGGCATGTGAAACTGCGAGAAAAATTTTGAGAGCGCAGGACGGCTGCCGAAAGTCTGCGTAAAAACGCCCCCCGGGCCTAAAGTTTCACCGTGCAAAATTCCCGGTGATGTTATTATGAAACTAGAATACATTTCGCAGATTCTGAAAGTTATTGCGATAGTTAGACTCTTTTAGTTGCTTGGGAATCGTCGTTTGAAGATGGGCATGTGAAACTGCGAGAAAAATTTTGAGAGCGCAGGACGGCTGCCGAAAGTCCGCGTAAAAACGCCCCCCGGGCCCAAAGTTTCACCGTGCAAAATTTCCGGTGCGGTTATTATGAAACTAGAATATATTCCGCAGATTCTGAAAGTTATTGTGATAGTTAGACTCTTTTAGTTGCTTGGGAATCGTCGTTTGAAGATGGGCATGTGAAACTGCGAGAAAAATTTTGAGAGCGCAGGACGGCTGCCGAAAGTCCGCGTAAAAACGCCCCCCGGGCCCAAAGTTTCACCGTGCAAAATTCCGGTGCGGTTATTATGAAACTAGAATATATTCCGCAGATTCTGAAAGTTATTGTGATAGTTAGACTCTTTTAGTTGCTTGGGAATCGTCGTTTGAAGATGGGCATGTGAAACTGCGAGAAAAATTTTGAGAGCGCAGGACGGCTGCCGAAAGTCCGCGTAAAAACGCCCCCCGGGCCCAAAGTTTCACCGTGCAAAATTCCCGGTGATGTTATTATGAAACTAGAATACATTTCGCAGATTCTGAAAGTTATTGCGATAGTTAGACTCTTTTAGTTGCTTGGGAATCGTCGTTTGAAGATGGGCATGTGAAACTGCGAGAAAAATTTTGAGAGCGCAGGACGGCTGCCGAAAGTCTGCGTAAAAACGCCCCCCGGGCCTAAAGTTTCACCGTGCAAAATTCCCGGTGATGTTATTATGAAACTAGAATACATTTCGCAGATTCTGAAAGTTATTGCGATAGTTAGACTCTTTTTAGTTGCTTGGGAATCGTCGTTTGAAGATGGGCATGTGAAACTGCGAGAAAAATTTTGAGAGCGCAGGACGGCTGCCGAAAGTCCGCGTAAAAACGCCCCCCGGGCCCAAAGTTTCACCGTGCAAAATTTCCGGTGCGGTTATTATGAAACTAGAATATATTCCGCAGATTCTGAAAGTTATTGTGATAGTTAGACTCTTTTAGTTGCTTGGGAATCGTCGTTTGAAGATGGGCATGTGAAACTGCGAGAAAAATTTTGAGAGCGCAGGACGGCTGCCGAAAGTCCGCGTAAAAACGCCCCCCGGGCCCAAAGTTTCACCGTGCAAAATTTCCGGTGCGGTTATTATGAAACTAGAATATATTCCGCAGATTCTGAAAGTTATTGTGATAGTTAGACTCTTTTAGTTGCTTGGGAATCGTCGTTTGAAGATGGGCATGTGAAACTGCGAGAAAAATTTTGAGAGCGCAGGACGGCTGCCGAAAGTCCGCGTAAAAACGCCCCCCGGGCCCAAAGTTTCACCGTGCAAAATTCCCGGTGATGTTATTATGAAACTAGAATACATTTCGCAGATTCTGAAAGTTATTGCGATAGTTAGACTCTTTTAGTTGCTTGGGAATCGTCGTTTGAAGATGGGCATGTGAAACTGCGAGAAAAATTTTGAGAGCGCAGGACGGCTGCCGAAAGTCTGCGTAAAAACGCCCCCCGGGCCTAAAGTTTCACCGTGCAAAATTCCCGGTGATGTTATTATGAAACTAGAATACATTTCGCAGATTCTGAAAGTTATTGCGATAGTTAGACTCTTTTAGTTGCTTGGGAATCGTCGTTTGAAGATGGGCATGTGAAACTGCGAGAAAAATTTTGAGAGCGCAGGACGGCTGCCGAAAGTCCGCGTAAAAACGCCCCCCGGGCCCAAAGTTTCACCGTGCAAAATTTCCGGTGCGGTTATTATGAAACTAGAATATATTCCGCAGATTCTGAAAGTTATTGTGATAGTTAGACTCTTTTAGTTGCTTGGGAATCGTCGTTTGAAGATGGGCATGTGAAACTGCGAGAAAAATTTTGAGAGCGCAGGACGGCTGCCGAAAGTCCGCGTAAAAACGCCCCCCGGGCCCAAAGTTTCACCGTGCAAAATTTCCGGTGCGGTTATTATGAAACTAGAATATATTCCGCAGATTCTGAAAGTTATTGTGATAGTTAGACTCTTTTAGTTGCTTGGGAATCGTCGTTTGAAGATGGGCATGTGAAACTGCGAGAAAAATTTTGAGAGCGCAGGACGGCTGCCGAAAGTCCGCGTAAAAACGCCCCCCGGGCCCAAAGTTTCACCGTGCAAAATTCCCGGTGATGTTATTATGAAACTAGAATACATTTCGCAGATTCTGAAAGTTATTGCGATAGTTAGACTCTTTTAGTTGCTTGGGAATCGTCGTTTGAAGATGGGCATGTGAAACTGCGAGAAAAATTTTGAGAGCGCAGGACGGCTGCCGAAAGTCTGCGTAAAAACGCCCCCCGGGCCTAAAGTTTCACCGTGCAAAATTCCCGGTGATGTTATTATGAAACTAGAATACATTTCGCAGATTCTGAAAGTTATTGCGATAGTTAGACTCTTTTAGTTGCTTGGGAATCGTCGTTTGAAGATGGGCATGTGAAACTGCGAGAAAAATTTTGAGAGCGCAGGACGGCTGCCGAAAGTCCGCGTAAAAACGCCCCCCGGGCCCAAAGTTTCACCGTGCAAAATTTCCGGTGCGGTTATTATGAAACTAGAATATATTCCGCAGATTCTGAAAGTTATTGTGATAGTTAGACTCTTTTAGTTGCTTGGGAATCGTCGTTTGAAGATGGGCATGTGAAACTGCGAGAAAAATTTTGAGAGCGCAGGACGGCTGCCGAAAGTCCGCGTAAAAACGCCCCCCGGGCCCAAAGTTTCACCGTGCAAAATTTCCGGTGCGGTTATTATGAAACTAGAATATATTCCGCAGATTCTGAAAGTTATTGTGATAGTTAGACTCTTTTAGTTGCTTGGGAATCGTCGTTTGAAGATGGGCATGTGAAACTGCGAGAAAAATTTTGAGAGCGCAGGACGGCTGCCGAAAGTCCGCGTAAAAACGCCCCCCGGGCCCAAAGTTTCACCGTGCAAAATTCCCGGTGATGTTATTATGAAACTAGAATACATTTCGCAGATTCTGAAAGTTATTGCGATAGTTAGACTCTTTTAGTTGCTTGGGAATCGTCGTTTGAAGATGGGCATGTGAAACTGCGAGAAAAATTTTGAGAGCGCAGGACGGCTGCCGAAAGTCTGCGTAAAAACGCCCCCCGGGCCTAAAGTTTCACCGTGCAAAATTCCCGGTGATGTTATTATGAAACTAGAATACATTTCGCAGATTCTGAAAGTTATTGCGATAGTTAGACTCTTTTAGTTGCTTGGGAATCGTCGTTTGAAGATGGGCATGTGAAACTGCGAGAAAAATTTTGAGAGCGCAGGACGGCTGCCGAAAGTCCGCGTAAAAACGCCCCCGGGCCCAAAGTTTCACCGTGCAAAATTTCCGGTGCGGTTATTATGAAACTAGAATATATTCCGCAGATTCTGAAAGTTATTGTGATAGTTAGACTCTTTTAGTTGCTTGGAATCGTCGTTTGAAGATGGGCATGTGAAACTGCGAGAAAAATTTTGAGAGCGCAGGACGGCTGCCGAAAGTCCGCGTAAAACGCCCCCGGGCCCAAAGTTTCACCGTGCAAAATTTCCGGTGCGGTTATTATGAAACTAGAATATATTCCGCAGATTCTGAAAGTTATTGTGATAGTTAGACTCTTTTAGTTGCTTGGGAATCGTCGTTTGAAGATGGGCATGTGAAACTGCGAGAAAAATTTTGAGAGCGCAGGACGGCTGCCGAAAGTCCGCGTAAAAACGCCCCCCGGGCCCAAAGTTTCACCGTGCAAAATTCCCGGTGATGTTATTATGAAACTAGAATACATTTCGCAGATTCTGAAAGTTATTGCGATAGTTAGACTCTTTTAGTTGCTTGGGAATCGTCGTTTGAAGATGGGCATGTGAAACTGCGAGAAAAATTTTGAGAGCGCAGGACGGCTGCCGAAAGTCTGCGTAAAAACGCCCCCCGGGCCTAAAGTTTCACCGTGCAAAATTCCCGGTGATGTTATTATGAAACTAGAATACATTTCGCAGATTCTGAAAGTTATTGCGATAGTTAGACTCTTTTAGTTGCTTGGGAATCGTCGTTTGAAGATGGGCATGTGAAACTGCGAGAAAAATTTTGAGAGCGCAGGACGGCTGCCGAAAGTCCGCGTAAAAACGCCCCCCGGGCCCAAAGTTTCACCGTGCAAAATTTCCGGTGCGGTTATTATGAAACTAGAATATATTCCGCAGATTCTGAAAGTTATTGTGATAGTTAGACTCTTTTAGTTGCTTGGGAATCGTCGTTTGAAGATGGGCATGTGAAACTGCGAGAAAAATTTTGAGAGCGCAGGACGGCTGCCGAAAGTCCGCGTAAAAACGCCCCCCGGGCCCAAAGTTTCACCGTGCAAAATTTCCGGTGCGGTTATTATGAAACTAGAATATATTCCGCAGATTCTGAAAGTTATTGTGATAGTTAGACTCTTTTAGTTGCTTGGGAATCGTCGTTTGAAGATGGGCATGTGAAACTGCGAGAAAAATTTTGAGAGCGCAGGACGGCTGCCGAAAGTCCGCGTAAAAACGCCCCCCGGGCCCAAAGTTTCACCGTGCAAAATTCCCGGTGATGTTATTATGAAACTAGAATACATTTCGCAGATTCTGAAAGTTATTGCGATAGTTAGACTCTTTTAGTTGCTTGGGAATCGTCGTTTGAAGATGGGCATGTGAAACTGCGAGAAAAATTTGAGAGCGCAGGACGGCTGCCGAAAGTCTGCGTAAAAACGCCCCCCGGGCCTAAAGTTTCACCGTGCAAAATTCCCGGTGATGTTATTATGAAACTAGAATACATTTCGCAGATTCTGAAAGTTATTGCGATAGTTAGACTCTTTTAGTTGCTTGGGAATCGTCGTTTGAAGATGGGCATGTGAAACTGCGAGAAAAATTTGAGAGCGCAGGACGGCTGCCGAAAGTCCGCGTAAAAACGCCCCCCGGGCCCAAAGTTTCACCGTGCAAAATTTCCGGTGCGGTTATTATGAAACTAGAATATATTCCGCAGATTCTGAAAGTTATTGTGATAGTTAGACTCTTTTAGTTGCTTGGGAATCGTCGTTTGAAGATGGGCATGTGAAACTGCGAGAAAAATTTTGAGAGCGCAGGACGGCTGCCGAAAGTCCGCGTAAAAACGCCCCCCGGGCCCAAAGTTTCACCGTGCAAAATTTCCGGTGCGGTTATTATGAAACTAGAATATATTCCGCAGATTCTGAAAGTTATTGTGATAGTTAGACTCTTTTAGTTGCTTGGGAATCGTCGTTGAAGATGGGCATGTGAAACTGCGAGAAAAATTTTGAGAGCGCAGGACGGCTGCCGAAAGTCCGCGTAAAAACGCCCCCGGGCCCAAAGTTTCACCGTGCAAAATTCCCGGTGATGTTATTATGAAACTAGAATACATTTCGCAGATTCTGAAAGTTATTGCGATAGTTAGACTCTTTTAGTTGCTTGGGAATCGTCGTTT
>CAWVNO010002140.1:332200-385622 GCA_963930645.1 Salticus scenicus | reverse complement strand
TAGAGCTAATTGAGAGCTAAAATTTGGCATATTTGAAATTTCGAAATCTGTAATTTTGCTTTCCCCCCTTCCTTCCCCCCTTTCCTTTAAATTGAAATATCTCATTAACGAATCTGGAACAAATTCTGATATTAGAAAGCAAATTAGAGCTAATTGAGAGCTAAATATTGGCACTACGGAAATTTTTTTATATGTGATAGGGAGTCGGGTGTACTAGCGTTAACTTAGCCCCCCCACAAAACCAAAAATATGATATATCTCGATACCTAACCCAGAGCGAATTCTAATATTAGAGAGCAAATTAGAGCTAATTGAGAGCTAAAATTTGGCATATTTGAAATTCCGATAACTGCAATTTTGCTTTCCCCCCTTCCTTCCCCCCCCCCTTTCCTTTCAATTGAAATATCTCGTTAACGAAGCCCGAGCAAATTCTGATATTAGAGAGCAAATTAGAGCTAATTGAGAGCTAAATATTGGCACTACCGAAATTTTTTTATATGTGATAGGTTGTCGGGTGTACTAGCGTTAACTTAGCCCCCCCACAAAACCAAAAATATGATATATCTCGATACCTAACCCAGAGCGAATTCTAATATTAGAGAGCAAATTAGAGCTAATTGAGAGCTAAAATTTGGCATATATGAAATTCCGATATCTGTAATTTTGCTTTCCCCCCTTCCTTCCCTCCTTTCCTTTAAATTGAAATATCTCGTTAACGAAGCCGGAGCAAATTCTGATATTAGAGAGCAAATTAGAGCTAATTGAGAGCTAAATATTGGCACTACCGAAATTTTTTTATATGTGATAGGGAGTCGGGTGTACTAGCGTTAAGTTAGCCCCCCCCCCCACAAAACCAAAAATATGATATATCTCGATACCTAATCCAGAGCGAATTCTAATATTAGAGAGCAAATTAGAGCTAATTGAGAGCTAAAATTTGGCATATTTGAAATTCCGATATCTGTAATTTTGCTTTCCCCCCTTCCTTCCCCCCTTTCCTTTAAATTGAAATATCTCGTTAACGAAGCCGGAGCAAATTCTGATATTAGACAGCAAATTAGAGCTAATTGAGAGCTAAATATTGGCACTACCGAAATTTTTTTATTTGTAATAGGGAGTCGGGTGTACCAGCGTTAACTTAGCCCCCCCACCCCACAAACAAACTGATATATCTAGATAACTTACCCAGATAGAATTCTAATATTAGAGAGCAAATTAGAGCTAATTGAGAGCTAAAATTTGACGTATTTGAAATTTCGATATCTGCAATTTTGCTTTCCCCCCCTTCCTTCCCCCCTTTCTTTTAATTTGAAATATCTCGTTAACAAAGCCGGAGCTAATTCTAATATTAGAGAGCAAATTAGAGCTAATTGAGAGCTAATTCCTGACGTTCTTGAAATTTAAAATTTCGAATGTGGGGGGGCTAGCGTTAACTTGGCCCCCCCACCTTTAAACTTGTTATATCTCGATTGCATACCCAGAGCAAATTCTAATATTAGAGAGAAAATTAGAGCTAATTGAGAGCTAATTCCTGATGTATTTAAAATTTAAAAACTCGAAAGTGGGGGGGCCAAGTTAACGCATCTAATCATTGGTGAAGGTTAAAGCAGTGTGTCACTTCGAATTGATTCCTAATTAAAAGTATTAAAATTCAGTTTCGAGGTGCGCTTATAGACGTTGCAGACGGTATCGTGCTGTAGAATTTTCTGGAGACATTTGACAGAGGGAAAGACAGACTCTATTACGGTTTTATTAAAAATCTATTAGAATAAAGTAAATATGCATTTACATTAGAGAACAGCGATACTATAGGACCTCGTTGGCGAACGTAGAAATTTAAACAATAGCTGGAACATTTCTAGCCAATGACATTTCTTATGCAATAGTGTTGTGACAGCTATATTTTTACTTCCATTACCCATCTACCGTAGATAATGGAAGTATTGTATTCAGTCCAAAAATTCGATATCAAGTTTTCACTTGATTTATACGTTTTAAAGTCTTCTGAGTAAAAACATGCACTTTTTAGAAACTGGACAGTGTGTGTGTGAAAAGGGGGGGGGGAATCTTCTGGCTATCATATCTCCGATAAAGATAGAACTACGAAACTTCAGAATTGAGGCAGGTCTGGTGTACGGGGCCGTGCCCTTAGCGACCGTGCCCTTAGCGGAAATCCATAAACCCGTGCCCTTAGCGGAAATGTTATCCTCCCTCGGTAGTATGCTTTTAGCATACGTGCCTTTAGCGGAAATGAATAAAAATTTCAAAATAAATTCATAAATAAATAATAGTACTCTTCAATCCGCATTTAGCATTGGCTGTATTTTGCTTCAGAAGTAACCTGTCACAAAAACAGGTATGCGTACTGTAGAATATCCGTTATTTGAGGGAACGGTGATCTGTAACAATATAAAGTTTAATGAATCACAGGACTCCATACGAAAACGTTACATTATTGCCATTTTTTGGTTTTATTTAAGTTTTTGAAAATATACTTAGGCATTACACTTTTTAAAACTAAAACTAAAATGAAAAATCTTGAGGTACACATTGGTTATCAACACTTTCCAACTGTACGTATTCGTTGTATCGTATAACATTCTAAGTTCTCTGTCTATATTATCACACAATGGACAGACAGAAAGACAGACATTTTGACTAACTGAATTCATAATCACTCTGAAATGATGTTGGAAAGTGTTAAAAATGCTTAACACAAACAGAAATGTTGCTCTTTATTTCCTATTTGCACCCCTTAATGTATTGTAACATTTTTGGGTAGCTCTGTAAATCTGGAGGTTAAGCATATTATATTTTATAGAAAACATTTTCTTAACATAATAACAATAAATGTGAATTTCTTTATGATTTTTTGATGAAATTATTTAAATGTGATTTAGAAAAATGCCTCCCATAAAGCGCAATGCATTGGTATTTTTTGGATGTTCATGTACACAAACCAGTGGCATATGTTCTGCTAGAGCCATTTTAAGCAGGGAATAGTCAATAATGAATTTGAATAACACATATTATTAAAAAATAAATAAATAAAATGAAAGTAAAAATAAGTAAGTTGAGGCCACCACAAGACTTTTTTTTATATTTTCCTATACAAATTCACTAAGTGCAAATAAATAATTTTTATCTTAGAGGAAACTAACACTAAATATCCAAAGAAAGACAGTTGTTTTTTTGTCTATAAAGGACATCTTAAAAAAATGCATTTTTATAATAGTTAGGTCACATATCAAGTTTCGTAAAGTTATGAGCTATAGAAGTTGAGATATAGCTTTCACATTGTCGAGGAAATTTGCAGTATGACAACGCCACCTATTGGCCGATAAGCACCCAAATTGAAGCAGCATAATATCTCACAATGGCCTTCACACACATCATGTTTTGTTTGATTATACGCAATAGAGCCTGAGATATAGCCTCCCCTTCAATTGTGGAAACCGCTGTATAGCAGCGCCACCTGTGGAGCGGTTGACACCAAAAGATGACAAATACTCCCTTAGGTTAAGGTGCATCAACATATAAATTTATATGGAACTTTGTGCAGTAATTCCTGAGATATAGCTTTCCCTTAAATTCTAGAAATCGCTGTATAGCAGCACCACTTCTGTGCCCACAAGCATTCAAATTGAATCAGCATAATGTCTCATGGTGGCCTTCTCTCATACCAAGCTTTGATTGATTATACGCAATAGAACCTGATTATAACTTCCACTTAAATTGTAGAAATCGCTGTATAGCAGTGTCACCTCTTGAGCGGTTGGTATCAAAAGTTGATAGCGCTAATTTAGTTCAAGATGCATCTACATGTAAATTTATATGCATTTATGAGCAGTAGTCCCGGAGATACAGTTGCCCCAAAATTTTTGTCACACACACAGACAGACAGACGTTTTCTAAAGATAGTCAAATCGTGTTCTAGACCTCTCAAAACGTGTAAATCCTTCGAAAACCGGAAGTCTAAAATTTTTACGAATCCAATACTTTCTTCTGTTGAATATAGAAGAGAGTAAAAATAAAAAATTCTTTAAATATTTATGGGCGCTAAAGGCGTAGAAACGGACAGTAGAATAGACAAATACACTAATTCAAATCATATTCACATTTTAAAAAATGGTCGAATAAGCGCTTAATGTAAAAGAAAATGCAATTCAGAAAATTTCCAATAATAACCCTCAGTGTAAATGAATATTTTTGCGTGACTCTGTAAATATAATGCTAATCATACTACATTCTATAGAAAGCATTATTTTGTGCATTTGAATTACATATTTCTATCTTCCACATGCACACCTTCTTATTTCCGCTAAGGGCACGGCTTCTTCTATTCCTCCTTCTTCCCTTTCACCCATTCCGCTAAAGGCACGTTCCGCTAAGGGCACGGTCGCTAAGGGCACGACACCTAGTGTACAGATGATTTTTCCAAATTTCGGTGAAAATTGGAAAATCGGAAGTGGAACATAGGAAACCGGAAGTGGGATCGCAAGTCCGTATCTAAGAAACGGCTCTGACGATTTTCTTCAAAGTTGCTACATAAACACTCTATTAAATGCCTTTTTCAATGATTAGTTGGTCTGTCCAGGAAAATTAATAGACGTCCTGTATAAATAACTCAATTTCAGGTTTCGCAACTGCTGTCTTTAAAAACGGCTGTTCGGATTTTTTTCAAATTTACCATATTAACTCCCTTTTAAATATCCTTCTGTATGTAATTATTGTTTCTATTTAATAATTGAGTATTCCAATTTTTGGTAAATGTTGGTACCTCAAAAAAGGCTCTACCGATTTTCTTTAAAATTATTACTTAAATCCGTTTTAGGTATCCTTTCTCATGTAAAACGTGGCTATTACAAGAAAATTAACAGTCTTACTAATTAGGTAGATCCGTTTTAGATTTCAGAAATTGGTGTTTCAAAAAATAACTACAATTTTTGCTTTCTTATTTTATTACCATGTTTTTATTTAATTTCGATTCTTGTTTGATTGTTTGTTTGTCCGGTACAAATCATGCAATCTATTTTTAACTAACTTCCCTTCTAGCTAGACATTTGAAACTTTCACAGTAGCTCAGAACCCGGTGACAACACAATACTTCGAAGTCAGATTTTCGAATATTTTATTAGTTTTCTTTTAATTAATTAAAGTAGTAAAATAGTAACCTCCTGATAGCATATAAATAAGCATTAAAATATTAGCTATAATTTAATTGTTGCCAAAAAAATTACGAGTTCATTTCCTTTCGACATAAAAATAAATACATTTAATTAAACGTGAACGTTAAAAAATTGTAAAAAAAAAGGTTAAATTATGCATCTTACAAAAATTGACGTCATTATCGCTTTAAAAATTTTATTTGCTGTAAAATTGATAAAAGTTTAATTTTAAATTTCAAAACAGTAGAAAAAAAATCTCTAACTTCCATTTTCGAATGTAAGCATAAACATTTCATTTCAAAGGGTTATATTTACACAATAAATATCCAACTAATATACTAATTAAAAGGGAAATGATATATATTGAATCATAATTTGAAGTCAAATTTGTTTTCAAATGTCTAAATAAAGTGTCTGATATAAGATATTAATATATTGCAGCGAAATATTTGATAGCTGTCGTCCTTGGCAGAAAAAAAAAAATATCGCCAAATTATTTGGCGAACATATTTAGTTCCTTTCGAAAATCATGGATATTTCACCAACGTATATTAAGAGAGCAATCAATAATATGAAACAATATATCGTAGAATGCATATTACAAAAATATACATCTGCTATGTATATTTTTGTATTACGATTTTGATCGCCAAATACAAAAATCGCCAAGTGCGACACAATTTTGAAATTTAAAATTAAAAGCTTATCAATTTTAAAGCAAAAGTAACTCAATCTAACACATGTACACAATAACTTCTATATAACTTTATCCAAATATCAAAATCAGGAAATAATTTTTCTTAATTTTTAATAATGCTTTACAAAAAATCAAATGGATAATTAACATAGGAAATCTTTTTATTTGGCCCCACTGATGGTTAGTGACGTCACACTTCGCTTGCGTATAGCTATGATTCAACGATTCAGCAGAAAATTTAAAAACATGGTATATAAAAAGTTTTTTTTAATCTTATAACTATTTGTCTTGTTTTTATACTCACTATGTATACTATATTTTATATGTATTTAGATGTGTATAAAGTTTCTCTTACCGGAAAATTTTTTGGTGTCGACTTCGTTAGGTCAATTTTATGTCCTCTGGTCACATTATTTAAAAAAAAATGAATATAATACGTTTAATAGTAGATAAAAAAAGTCGTGTGATTGTTTCACACCAGATTTTTCCATCGCCAAAATGCCAAAAATTATTAAAACTCACCGACAAATTTCTAGACTAAAGTTGTAACCAGATTACTTTTTGAAGGATTAAATATATATATATATATTGTTGCGTACTTGGGGGTTAGTGAGTTGTCCAAGAATGAAAAGCGAATCTTGCAAAAGCTGGAAACTTTATTTACAAAAAATTCCAGAAGAATACAGGCCTACAAAATAGGTATCAACTGCACTTTCAACAGTAAACACAGCTTAGATGACAGCTGTCAACAACAAATTCACAGTACGAATTGTATTAGAGCAACACACAGCGAGGCATTAATCCAAAGAGACTCAGAGCTCATTCAGTAGCAATGATAGTAGTTGGCGAAACTCAACTCAGACTGACTGATTTCGCGCATTGGGCTTCATTTTATACCCCTGTATCAAACCCAGAATGTTCTGGTAACTCGTAGAATATTGCAGCTAGACCTTCCATATTTGGTATATCAATAAAAAGGATTTTGTCACCGAAGTCGCCAAAAAAATCGCCAAGAAAGAAAAAATCTCCACATTTGGCGCCAAATCCATTTACTGCCTTATTGGAGTTTTTTAATGCGTTTTTAAGGGAAAGTTAGCAATCAACGAGAAAAAGAGCTAGAAATGCAGAATTTACATAAAGATAACTACGAATTATTTACAAATTCGTAACGCTGCCCCCCTCTCTAGGACTGTACATCCCGGGAAGTACAACCGTTGGTCAGAAGGCGAAACTAAACAATCTAAAATACAAAAACTAAGTTGCATATAACAATAAAACATTAATACAGATTTCAAAATTAAGTGAGAAATATTTACAAAATTTACAAATAAGTACAAATATTTATATACAATTAGTTACATTACACATATAACAAATTTAACAAATATTTACATTTCAAATTTCAACATTACCGTTAGCTGTGGTATGTGGCTAACCGATCAAAATGAACCACCTTCGGTTTTGAGGAATGTGTTTCAGCAATTCTCACCACGACATCATTCAGTCATTTTATGACTGTGTAGGGACCGTCCCAGTTACACTGTAGCTTGAGAGTGAGTCCTTTGCGTCGAATAGGGTTCCACAACCAAACTTTGTCTCCTTCCCCTAATTTACGTTGTGTAGCCTTTAGAACATACCTTGTCTTCATTTTCTCCGTTGCCATGTTAATCCGCTACCAAGTAAACTTGTGTACGTCTTCAAATCGTGCCTGAAGATCTTGGATGTACTCTTTGGGTTATGAAGGCGCATCTGGTGGAAAACCAAACAGAAGATCACATGGGAGACGAAGTTCGCGTCCAAACAGCATCTGAGCTGAAGTATAGCCAGTGGCTTCATGGACTGCACTTCGATCAGCAGAAACAACGGCAACTTCAAGTCATAATCTTGCTGTTTCTTTGATACTAAAAGAGAGAGGTTATTCAGGATGCTGCGGTTAAACCTCTCGACCGTGCCGTCCAACTGGAGATGTAGGGGTGTTTTCTGAGTTTTGCCTAAGCCGAGTAATTGATACAGTCCTTTGAAAACAGCAAAGGTAAAGTTCGTACCTTGGTTGGTATGAAGTTGTAGGGGCGTGCCGTACCTTGATACCCATTGCTGCACTAGAACCTCTGCAACTGTGCATGCCTCTTGATCGGGAATGGGATACGCCTCAGGCCACTTGGTGAAATAGTCTATTACGACGAGGATGTACTTATTTCCACTGGAGGTCCGTGTTAGAGGACCCAAGATGTCGAGTGCAATCCGTTGAAATGGTGCTCCTACGTTATATCGTTGTAGTCTTCCTCGGCTTCGTTTCTTTGGGCCTTTATATGCTGCACAAGCATCACAGGATTTACACCATTTCTCCACATCCTCGCTTGCCTTGCACCAGTAGAAGCGTTCTCCTCGAACTTTCTGTAGAGTCTTCATCACCCCGAAATGGCCACCGGTAGGGCTACTATGCTAGAACACCTGAATCTTCGTTATTGGTAATAAAGTCTGACATCTGAAACTCCTTCCATCGTCAGATTCCCATTTTCTGTATAGTTCGCCATTTCTAATATAAAGTGAGTCCCAGAGTGCCCAATAAGTTTTTGTAATGGGGCTAAATGTGGAAATGTCCTTCCAGGTAGGTCTGTTGCTGGTCGTCTACTTCAATTGTAATATTGTCTTTATGTCAGGATCATCCAACTGCACTTCTCTAAGTTCCTGGTCACTCCAGTGGTCCAGTTTTGATAGTGTTGAGACTGTAGCTTGGCGAGCAACCGGATTTATCTGCTAGTATTTCTCTTCGGCTTGCAGCTTTCGATCAGGGCTTCCGTGACAAGGCATCTGCATTACTATGTAGAATCCCTTTACGATGGCGTATCTTGAAGTCATATTTCTGGAGGCGTATCTACCTGGTAATTTGGCCTTCCTCTTTCTTGAAATTAAGCAACCACTTTAACCCTGCTGCTGTGTTCATTACGAATGAACAAAATGGACATTCACTTTTAAATGTACGAAATGGAATTTAAACGAGACCAAAGGTTGTTAATTTCAATATATAACCGTACTTTTTATTCCTATTTTTGAATTAAATTTATATGACACTTTATATAATCTTTTTACGGAGTGTAGTTTACATAAATACAAAATTTCATGTATGTCAATGCTGGGTCGAAATGGACCCGAACACAGCAGCAGGGTTAAAGATTCGTGGTCTGATCAGTCCGGAGCAGGAAGCTTCTGCTATAGAGGTAATGATGCAAGCTTTTACTATGGCGTGTAGTTATTTCCTGGTGGTACAGTAGTATCGCTCTGGTTTAGACAGGCATTTACTCCAATAGGCAATGAAGCATTCTTGGCCATCAACTTCTTGCGACAGAATAGCATCGACACTTTCATGGCTTGCATCAGTATCATGTATGAACTGTTTGTCTGGCTGTGGATACGTCAAAATAGGCGATGATGTTAAGGTCTCTTTAAGTCTCTTGAACGCTTTTTCACATTCCTCTGTCCACAGGAACATCAGTTTATCTTCCGTCAGCTTGTGGTGTGTAGTCTGGCAAAACTCGAGAAACCCTTTATGAACTTCCAGTAGTATGTACATAACCCCAGGAAACTTTGTAGTTGATGGACGTTTTCAGGGTGACTGCAGTCCTTGATTGCATAGATCTTCTCGAAATCAGTTCTCACATCTTCAGCAGAGATGATATGCCCGAAATAACTTACTTCACGACGGAACAAGTTGCACTTGCTAAGAATCAATTTGAGGTTATCCATTTTGAGTTTTTCCAAAACCTTATGGATCTTTCTTAGATGATCTTCAAAGGTATTCCCCACAATGATAATATCATCCAAGTACACCAGACAGACTTCATAGGAAAGTCCTTTTAACACTGTCTCCATCAGGCGCTCGAAAGTTGCAGGAGCATTACATAATCCAAATGGCTTAACTTTGAATTGCCATAATCCTTGTCCCGTAGTGAATGCAGTCTTTTAACGGTCATCAGGATGTAACCCTACTTGCCAATAACCGCTCTTCAGATCCAACGTCGAGAACCATTCATTGCCAGCAAGTGTGTCCAATGTGTCGTTAATTCTAGGAAGAGAGTAACTATCTTTCTTCGTGATGTCATTCAAACGACGATAATCCACCCAGAATCTTCTTGTTGAACCATCCTTTTTTCGCACAAGAACTATAGCTCAAGGACTCGTTGCTAGTTCAATGATATCATTATGCTGCATCTCATTTAAAAGCTCAGCCATCTCTTCCTGCTTAGCAAATGGAAGACTTCTTGGGTATTGCTTAATTGGAGAATGATTTCCTGTGTCAACTCTGTGCTGGGTGATGTTCGTTCTCCTGACGTCTTCAGATGTTCAAACAGTCTCTGAATTCATAGAGTAGCTTCTCCGCAGTACGTCTCTGTTCGATACCTAACTCTGCATTCTTGAGTAATTCCGTTGTTGAAAACTCAGAAGACTTGGACTCAGTTGATTGCGTGTGCCGGTTAATGCATGTAACAGTAGTGCAAGTTGCTAGCACCTCATCCTTCTTCACGGTCCTTACTTTATCGTTTATGTTGGCGACTCTCACAGGAATAATGTTTTTTGTAAAGTCAAGCAGAGATGAAGCCACCAGAACTCCTCTTGGGCTATCGTCAGGATTCGGGTATTCTTTCTGTCCATAGCAGAAGTATTGCTCTTTAGGTGTCCCGGAAACTATGGTCTCGCTGTGTGAAGGGACGGAGATTTCGGACTTTGTTGTTATCTGGCAGATTTCTTGAATGTCTGGATTTTCATTGTTAAACACAGCTATGTCTTCTGAATGTTAATGGGCCGCGGTAGCACAGTCGGTAGAGCGCCGGACTCGTAATTGGAAGATTGCGGGTTCGGTACTCGAGCTGGCCAAAGACCGTCGTTTACACTAATGGTGGCTTGTGCACGTAAGATCTGTCGTGGCCGCAAAATCCTCCATGTTCCCATCAAAATTATACCTCTGGTGATTACCGAAGCGGGGGAGCTATCCTCTCCGTGTAGGATCAAAATTGTGATGGCATGTGTCCATACCACCTCAAGGGTCCCAGACCGTCGCCAATTGCCCACTGCGCAGCACTAGTGTGACATAAAACCCAATCAACCAACCAACCATCTGAATGTGAATGCAGTTCATTATTTTTAAAATCGAATTAAAAACTATACTTTCTTAGGAAATCAAGTCCAAGGAATAGAGGATCTCCTATGTCAGCTACATAGGCCATATGATGGTAACTGGCATTTCCAAATGTGAATTTCAGAAGATTACAGATCTGGACACCGTGTATCTATTAAGGTTATCATTAATTAATGGGCTAAATAACGAAAAGCTAACATACAAATAAATAATTAGAATGCATTTTCAAAACAAGCAATATAACCGCTATTATTATTGCATACTACATTCGGGTAATACAATTTAGACAGTGACAGAGTTCAGTTGTAGCTTGTCAATTACAAGAGTTGATTTGTAACTTACCATAACAGTATCAACTTCAGTTTCACCAGAAAATACAGCTTAAATTTCAAATAACAGCTGGCAACATCAATTTCACAGTACAAACAGTAGCATAGCATTAACACACAGCAATTGGCTGCATTCAACAAGACTCAGTTAGGAGCACCTTCCAGTAAGGTAGTTGGCGTGAAATCTGTCTGAAGGCCGAAATCCGAATACTTTATAATATACTCTTCTATTAATCCAGAATTTACCCAATTTACTCGTAGAATATTCAAGTTAGAGTTTGGATAATTGGTATATCGATAGCAAAGATTTAGTCGGCAAAAAAAAAAAAAAAAAAAAAAGCCAAGAGCAAAAAAGGAGGCAAATTTAGCGCCAAAGCAATTATCTGCTTTGGTGAAGATTTTTAGCGTGTTTTTAACGGGAAATGACCATTTTTAATGCGAAAACAAACTAAAAATGCCGAAAATTAATATTTGGTAACATGACTAAGCCTCTTAAAATGAATTTACACAAAAATAACTATTATTACCAGTGTTGCCAGATCTGGTGGATTTTTTATTCAATAATCACGAATAATTTTTAATTGTAACGCTTGCCTAATCACTTCGAAGATTGACAGTCTATTATGTATATCAAATATCACATCTCAAAGTTATAGATGATTATTGAATAAAAAATCTGTCAGATCTGGCAACACTGACTATTATTAACAAATTCGTAACAATATGTGTATGTTGCATGCTCGGGGGTTCATGAGTTGTCTGTGTATGAAAGGCGGATATTGCAGAGATTTAAAAGTTTATTTACAGAAGTTTCCAGAAACTTATGCCTGTAAACCAAGTATCAGTTTCAGTTTCGTCAGAAAGCCTAGCTTAAATAACAGCTGACAACATAAAATTCGCAGTATGAATTATTCTGTAGCGGTAGCGGAGCCATTTTCGGGTAGATTATGCTAACTTACAAATGGACAACGGGTTAATCTTTTGTCCAAAGGTACGACGCAGGATTTCTATCACGATAGTCCCATGTTCAAATACAACCTATCGCCACACGCACTTTCTGTATTGGTGACCCGGACGTGCGAATAAACGACACAACTAAGTTTCATCTCGGACAACAGATGGCAGCATCAGACACTGTGAAACGCTCACAGCATAAAGCATGTCACACCACACATTCACTTTACACGCGGACATCTGACAGCACAATCTGGCCACAGCTACCGTCCAAACGAGTGACATCGCTCGTACGATTTCGTACTCACTAGGGAGGGGAGTACTGTAGCGGCGCCATTCTCGGGTAGATTATCCTAACTTACCGATGGACAACGGGTTAACCTTTTGCCCAAAGGCACGACGCAAGATTTCTATCACGATAGTCCCAGGTTCAGATACAACCTATCGCCACATGCACTTCTGAAGTACCATCGCGTTAACACAAAGTAACAGACTGTAAACAAACAGCAAAAATGGTCTCAGTTAGAAGCTCTTTGAAATAAGCTGAGTCGGGGACGAATTTGGGGACTTTTTTATAGCGACCTTCACGAGAAAACTTTAATTATCGATTATCTAAGCTGTAACTGGACTATTCTGCTAGATATTGGAGAAGGATATAACTAAATGAAGGGATAAATATATAAAAGGATCACGTTCCGACCATTTAGTCAGTTTTTCGCCAATATATCGCGGTATAAAGATCTCTGCTTTACAAAGCCTCTGCTATCGATTACAGCTCATTTGCTATGTGTTTTGCTTCTGTTACCGTATATGCTATGATTCTTAAGTTGTCAGCTGTTATTTTAGCTGTGTTTTCTAGTAGAATTGAAGCTTATATTTGTTTAACAGTCCTGAAATCTTCTGGAATATTCTGTAAATAAATTTTTAAGCCTGTGGAAAGCCTGTTCATTCACCGACAATTCACGAACCCCGAGTTCGCAACAATTCTGGTGTCAGAAGTGGGATTGTCTGCTGACTGATCAAAACTCGATATATGGAACAAGAAATGAAGAAACTTCTGGAAAGGTAGTTCGCCCAAATGAGCGGATTAAAACCAGATTGACGAAAGAAATGTGTGCAGGACAAGAAAAGATGAAAACTGGATTCCATTCAAGAAAAAGTGGGAGCTGCTCAGGAATAAGTGATATCCGTCAAAGAAGAATAAGAAAATAAATTGTGGAAAAATAAATTTGGAAAGAAGTTAAAGTTATGAAGATAAAAGATAAGAATAGAAGGATGTATTGAAGAGAAAATAGAAGAAAACTTTTATCAAGAGCTGAAAAGAAGATTTTCAAAAACAGATAGCAAACTTTAAAAAACAGATGTAGAATTTTTGAGGAAAATGGAAGAAGAATGCAACAAAGAATTGATAGGGAAACATGATAAGAAATTTCAAGAATGTTTAGGTGATGAAGTGCAAAAGAAGATCCGGAATCTGGAAGGAAAGTTAGCATCCATGACCCAGGAAGATGAAAAGAGATATAAAAGAATACAGAATCAAGAATCAATTAAGCTATCCATCTATGATGGCAGATCAACTTGGCAAGTATATAAGACACAGTCTACCATCGTAGCTGAAGCTAACACCTGGGACACAACTGCCAAGAAAGTTTATTTAGCAGCAGTGTTACGGGACGATGCAGTCGACATACTAGAAACCATTTCGAAGGAAGAACGGTTTAACTTCGAGACCCTGTCCAGAGCACTGGAGCTGCGTTTTGGAGGAAAATGTGTGACGTAGACGCAACGTCGAGTTGAGGAAATAAAGGTCGTCGAAGGAAGTCAGTATTGAAGGCGATAGCGTCGATTTCGGATTAAAATGTTGGTTGAGGATGCAAAAGTCTAGCTGGATCCAGCATAGTTTGGCGACGTTAAAGGTGAAATTGCTAGATTGAAGGTGTCGAGCAGAGGGAATTTTAGGTAAGCATGGAATGTCTAGTTATTGGAACGTAGTTAGATAAATTGAAATTAGGATCTACGTAGATTGTGAAAGATGATTGAATATGGTTAAGTTTAAAGAAGTAGCTGCGGGAAATGAAGTAAATGGTGTTGTATATTTTGCAGAAGTTTAAATAGTGTGATAGTTGCGTCGTGAAATGTGGTGTATGGTGAGTAGTGCTCCTCCAATACAACCTGGCTCATCAGGCATTTTGTTTCCCACTCAGTGATTGTTGCCCATCCGAATTCCCGAGTTGCGCGGTCTGAATTTCAAGTGTTATCAAATCACATAAAATGGAGGTTTTGCAGCCGAAAATTGCTCAAATCATACCAGAACTGCTTTAAGAACGTTTAGATTTCCAACAGATGAAGAAAGGCAAAAGAAATGGGCTATTAATTGTCCAAAAGAAAATTGTACGCTTAGCTTTCAATCACAAATATAAAGTGTAATTATGATATGTTTTCTTGCATTTTTTGTATCAATTATTTCTTTTTATTGCTGTTCGATTATCTAAATGTTGTATTTTACAACCTACACTACTTTTCAACGTATATAAATATTTAAAATTAACTAATTTAATAGCAACAGTGATGGCTACTTTTTACAAAGGTTATAAGAAAATTTCGCCAAACTTATCAAGTACAAACAATCATTCGCTCTTCTGTTTAGGCAAACTCGCCATTTTAGGCGATAAAGACGCTGAGTAATCCGTCTGTAACTAAACGTCGCCAAGCTATATTTCCGCTGGGCAACGATGATCAGCTGTGAGTCAGCTCGTATTATAGGAGTCTTAATGATGAGTAGAGTCTCTTTGTAGCGGAAAATCCCTATGGAGCTAAGTGAGTTTGGCGAGAATTCACGCTTGGCGTTATGCGCATAGCAGCCAAAAGCATCTTTTAGAGTTTGCTCTTATTATTTTTGTTATTTCTGTTTATTTTGCTCTTAGTTTAATTTTAATATTTTATTTTGATTATTTAATTTTAAAATGCATTTTTTCATGTACACGAAACGTACAGACGTGCGTATTACTAATTGCAACAATATGTAATTTCATGCATATTGTTGCATTTTGAGATAGGGGTATTCTGTGATTTTTTTTAGCTTTCACGTACGCGAAGAGTACAGACGTGTGTATTACTGATTGCTGCAATATGTAATTTCATGCATTTTGAGATAGAAGTATTTTTTTTAATGTACGCGAAGCGTACAGACGTGCGTATTACTAATTGCTGCAGTATGTAATTTCATGCATATTTGATATTCATGCATTTTAAAATAGGGGTATTCCGTGATTTTTTTTCTTTGTTTTCATATACGCGAAGCGTACAGACGTGCGTATTACTAATTGCTGCAATATGTAATTTCATGCATTTTTGAGATAGGGGGTATTCCCTGATTTTTTTTTTCATGTACGCAAAACGTTCATGTACACTAGTTTTCATGCATACTAGTCTAATGCTTTGTCTGACTGGTTCCCTCATCAGATATGTAAAGGACACTAAATGAGGGTTTGGAGGTCAACTAACGGCAAATTGGATTTTTTTTTTTTTTTAATATTGTAAATAATGTACAGGGTCATTATAAAAAAAACTACCCCGATATATGAGACCATAGCTACCATACCGTTCCGAAAAACTGAATAAAAATTTGGTAGAAGGTATTTTAGGGTATGCGCTCAAGAATTATATAAAAAACAGCAGTTAAATTCTAACAGTTACGTTTACAGTGACAAAATTTCGAAAATTTAAAATGGCAACACCATTTTTTTTATTGGAATGGGACCTCCATAGCAAAAAAACAAAAATAGTGTTGGAACGGTACCTCTAGCATGAAAATCACCACTAAGAAAAAAAGAGAAAACAGCTGTGATGTGCCTACCAGAGCACGACTTTCATTTTCTTAATGACATCAAATTTCACGCTGTGTCTTCGTCTCTCACTAAAGTCTACTGATTCTACTTCGAAACGAGAAGAAGAGACCATGGTGCAGCGTCTAGAATAAACAGTGTGGAAAGCGGCAAATAAAATTGTACTAAAAAAATTAAGCCTGCCACCAGATGTCATTGTAATCGAAGCTAGGATCACGACAACAAAACCGAAACTCCCTATTGGTTAATTATATGCTTAGATCACGTGATTAAACTGACGAAACTGGGAAAAGCCAATCAGGTCTTCGATTTGAGCAATAGCTTCGATCACAGCGACATCTGGGTAAGCTTAATTTTTGTAGCATCATTTTAACATCACGGTTATAGGCGATTGCCACACTGTTTATTCTAGACGCTGTAACCATGGTATCCTTAATTTAATGTAGGTCTACTGAATTAGGGTTTTAATTTCTTTGTTAGTCGTAAGACACCGTCATGACTGACGTCATTCCACTAAGTGAAAAATAAGGCATTGTGAAATGCGTGATGTTTATCTTGCTTTCTTGCTCTGTGAACAATATGCCGCTTACTGGGAAACATTATTATCATCATCAAAATCGATTTTGATTGCCATTTCACAATGCCTTGTTTTTCACGTACTGCAATGATGTCAGTCATGACGGCGTCTTACAACTAACAACGAAATTAAAGCCTTTATTCAGTCGCCTTACAAGAAATTAAGGATACCGTGATCTCTTCTTTTCGTTTCGAAGCAGAATCAGTAAACTTTAGTCTGATCCAAAGACTCGGTGTGGAATGTGACGTCATTAAAAAAAATGAAAGTCGTGCTCTGGTAGGCACATAACAGTTTTTTTTTTTTTCCTTAGCCTGCTAGCGCTGACGATTTTCATGTTACAGGTACCGTTCCAACGCTGTTTATGGTTTTTTGCTATGGAGATTCCATTTCAATAAAAAAAAAGTAGGTGTTGTCATTTGAAATTTTTGAAATTTTGTCACTGTAACCGTAACTGTTAGAGTTTAAATGTTGTTTTTTATATAGTAATTCTTGAGCGCATACCTCAACGTACCTTCCACCAAAATTTTATTCAGTTACTGTGAATGGTATGACAGCTATGGTCTCATATATCGGGGTAGTTTTTTTTTTATAATCACCCTACCCTGTATATAAGAAAGTACCATGAATTGTATGTGTAATTCTACTTAGTAAATTATATGTTGTTGTTTTTTCCCTTAATTAATATGCACATTTTTCTGTATATTCTTAGCTTTGGTACTGTGTCATTTCATGATACTAACGGAATAATTTGTAAACAAACGCTTTTTCCTAATTTATAAAACTCGCTAAAGGAGCGATAAATAACCAAATAAAGTGACTTTAAGGTAGTTTTCTATAAAAGCGCGAAGGGAGCGTTTCCTCTATCTAGAAGGCAGTGGAATTTCTGGGTGAGTTTTAATCGTTTTTGTCATTTTGCCATGAAAAAAATCTGGTGTAAAACAATCACATGACTTTTTTTACCTACTATTAAATGTATTATATTCATTTTTTGGAAATAATGTGACCAGAGGACATAAAATTGACCTAACGAAGTTGACACCAAAAAATTTTCCGGTAAGAGAAACTTTATACACATCTAAAGACATATAAAAAAAAAAGTATACATAGTGAGTAAAAAAATAAGAAAACAAAATTTGTACAGTTATTTTTTGAAACACCAATTTCCGAAATCTAAAACGGATATACCTAATTAGTATGACTTTTAATTTTCGTGTAATAACCACGTAGTACATGAGTAAGGATATCTAAAATGGATTTTTGTAATAATTTTCAATAAAATCGTTAGAGCCGGTTTTGAGATACCAACATTTACCAAAATTTGGCATACTTAGTTATTGACAAGAAATCAATAATTACCTACAAAAGGATATTTAAAAGGGAGTTATTATGGCAAGTTTGAGAAAAATCCGTAGAACGGTTTTTAAAGAACGCACTTGCGAGACCAGAATTTGAGCTATTTATACAGAACGGCTATTAATTTTTCTGAATAAACCAACTATATCATTGAAAAAGGCATCTAATAGAGTGTTTATGTAGCAACTTTGAAGAAAATCGTTCGAGCCGTTTTTTAGATACAGACTTGCGATCCCACTTCCGGTTTCCTATGTTCCACTTCCGATTTTCCAATTTCCCCCAAAATTTGGAAAAATCATCTGTACAACAGCCATGCCTCAATTCTGAAGTTTCGTAGTTCTATCTTTATCGGAGATATGATAACCAGAAGAACCCCCCCCCCTTCACACACACACACTGACCAGTTTCCAAAAAGTGAATTTTTTGACTCAGAAGATCTTAAAACGTATAAATCAGGTGAATACTTGATACCGAATTTTTGGACCGAATACAATACTTCCATTATCTACGGTAGATGGGTAATGGAAGTAAAAATATAGCTGTCACGACACTATTGCATAAGCAATGTCATTGGCTAGAAATGTCCCAGCTATTGTTTAAATTTCAAAGTTCGCCAACGAGGTCCTATAGTATCGCTGTTCTCTATTGTAAATGCTTATTTAGATTATTCTAGTAGATTTTTAATAAAACCGTAATAGCGTCTGCCTTTCCCTCTGTCAAATGTCTCCAGAAAAATCTACCGCACGATACCGTCTGCAACGTCTATAAGTGCACTTCGAAACCGAATTTTTATACTTTTAATTAGGAATCAATTTATTAATTCAAAATGGTTAACTATAGACCTTTTCGTAAGACATTTCTTTTCACACTGCGAGGTGAAAAACCGAAGATTCTGCTGTTCATTGAATACGCTATAAGGTGCTATAAAATACCGTTCGTTTGCTAATGGATCTTTTTTTTTTTCTTTTGACAGGAAATTAAACTTCATAACATATTGTACCACTACATTTGGAGTGGGATTTCTATCAATTACTCGAAATATTGTGGGTGAAAAAAACGCAACCGAAGGCATCAGGGACCTGAAGCAAGTTTTTGAGCGATTTATATGGATTTGGTTTTTAAAGGTTTCATTTATAAAGTAAATAAAATATAAAATGTAATAATAATAATAATAAAAACTTTTTCTATTCGCGTGATTTGCACTTAAAAGTATGAAAAGTTAAAAATGGAGTGTTGCCACCTAAATTTCATACTTTACTTAATTAAAAAAAAATTAATTGTCGTGTGGAAAAACTGCTCCTAGATTCAGAAAAAATGCCCCTTTCATTTGGTATCGAATTTGTAACGAGCCACTTACTTTTTAAAGTGACTGAAAGGAATTAAAATGAAGCTTTGTAGCTTACATTTCATAGTTTAGTTAATTTAAAGAAAACTAATTGTCATGTCAAAAGACTGTTTGCACCCTTGGATTCAGAAAAATCGTTCCTTTCATTTGGTACCGAATTTGTAACGATAGAACTGATATTTCTAATTTATTTTCTACAGACTTGAGCAATTATAACGTAACATCCAATTAATATGTACAAATAAAAATATATTTTATAAGAAAAATCTTTAAAAAAAATGAATTAGATGAGAGCAACATTTTTTATTAACACTTTTTACTTTCCGAACACTATAGTGAGGAAAGTATTGTAATCATGTCAAAAATCCGAATTGGAGGTTTTGATGTTTCTATACGTTTCGAGGTCCAATGAGTCCGTTTTAACTATTTTTGCGATGATGTATGTATGTGTGTGTGTATGTGTGTATGTATGTCTGTGAGTGAACACGCTAGCGTCTAAACTCTTTGTTCGAATAACCTGAAATTTGGTACGAATATTGTAAGTCACCATAGTATGAACCCTATTGATTTTGGTGAATTTAGCACGTATAGTTTTTTTACAGGGACACAAAGAAAAATTCTTTATCATTATGGCCTATGGCAGCAAAATCTTAAAAGTGCGATAGCATCTAAATGCCTTATTCAATTGAGCAAAAATTTATACACATATTATAGGTCACAAATACTCAATCTGTATAGATTTTGGAGAATCTATCACCTATAGTTTTTTTACAGGGACACAAAGAAAAATTCTTTATCATTATGCCTATGGGGCCAAATTTTTAAAAATGTGATAGCGTCTAAACGCCTTATTAATCTGAGTAAAAAATTGGTACACGTATTATAGGTCACAGTTGAACCAACTGTATAGATTTTGGTGAATCTAGCACTTACAGTTTTTTTACAGGGACACAAAGAAAAATGCTTTATCATTATGGCCTATAGGACCTAATTTTTAAAAGTACTGTCCAGTAGAATTTCTGGGATTCAACTGTAGAAAGGTCCCATTAATTATCCAGGTCCTTATAGCTGAAAAAGAAGGCCGTTGAAACAAAAAGAACTAATAGTTCGCAGTGAAACCTATTTATTTTATTTTATAGAGTTTTCATAAAAAATCAACAGTACATTAATAGTGGAATTTCAGCATGACCATCAGTTACGAGAATGCAAAAGATAGGGGTGAGAGAGAGAGCTACGGGGTTACATGTTATTCAATCAACAGTTGTAGAGCGAATTCTGAAGTTGACTCTATTGCAATTAAGATCAGACTGATGAATTACGCCAAAATTATTAAAACAGTGCCAAACTTTCCAGCCAAAGCTAATCCTTTGTTTGTAGAATAATTTAATATAAATATTTTGAATTTATTAATTTCGTTACAGTAGTTTATGCCAAGTTTTATCGCCAGAAGACCGTTATTTAAGGGAGACACTCAGACTAGGATTTATTGCACATCCTGTGATAAAAAAAATCTAAATTACCCTTTAATGATATTAGAACGGAAATGTATTGCTTAATTTAGCCTCGAATAAATAAACATACGCAATTTAAAAGAATGAAAATGTAATTATGTATCCAACGGTTTAGAACATGGAAATAATATTTTTTTATATTTTATTTATTAAATGATTTAGAAGAGCTTATAATTTTGAGAGATGTCATTTAAAAGGAATATGTTTTTGTTCTCAGACGATTTAATAATAGCATAAGGGATAAAGTATTATTAGAATTAAGATATTTATTATAGACAAAAGCGAATAAATAAAAGTAATTTAGAATTTAGTTATCTATTTTTATTAGCTATTTAATTTATTGAAAATATAATAATTATTTATTGCCTTTATTTAAAGTTATAATTAAAACACATATATGTGAAGGAACGACTTCACATATTTCTCCCCAGCGACGAGGAAAAAAAAAATATCGTCAAACTGGACGAAAATTATAAAAATATTGAACGCTCTCTCTCACCTTCACAACAGTGTAATACAATTCCAAAAAAAAATCTGCATCCAATTGTGAGAAATGTAAAGTAACCTTTTGCTAAGCAAGGGAAAAAAAATTGTGGCATATAACAATAAATTCGAAAAAAAAATCAATAATAATGACAGTTATGAAATCATGAGACATATTCAGTAATTGTCATGCCAAATTGACATATCTGAAACAAATTACATAATCAATAATTTATATAAATATGATATATAAAATGTGTAAAATATTTTAAAAAAACAATCATTTATTACAGTGTATGTATGTTTGATAATAAGGAAAAGGAAATCAGTAACCAGAAATATGAAAATCAAATAATTTTTGTATTTTGTTAATTTTCAAAAAAAAATTAATATTGCATTAATATGAAAAAAAAATCAAATATTTTTGATTAAGAAGACCATTATCGTACACGTGAAAAATTAAATTCTAACAAAGTGAGCCAGAGAGTGTGTAATAGAACAATAGCTATGACAGATATGATGGTTTTGTGATGCCTAACTGAACATAGCGTACTGAACAATATGTGAAAAGCAGAAGAGGCTTCATGTTGTGCAAAAATGACAACCAGCATTCTGCAAAGTGACATAATGAAATGTCCCTTGTATGTGTAAAAATATGTGTAATAAAAAAAAAAAAATCTAGCCCTATGTCAGAATAAAAGCGCACATGTAAGAGTTCAAGAAAAATTATTTATTCTATTTTATTTTAACTTTTGTCTATTTTTATGCCTTCTAATTTATTTTGTTTTGCATAAATTTATGAACCAACTTTATTTCAATAGCTTGTGTTGGTAAAAAAAAATATTAAAATTTACTTGTATGAAATAATTTCCTTTTCCTGAACAAAATTTTTATTAAATGAATTAGCATTTGAATTTCTCACAAAAATATGATCTCAATAATAATATAATTTTTAATGCATAAACTTCTGAGTAGACCTGAAATGGTGATAAGAATATAACTCATAAAAATTGTCAAAAATAGCAAAAAAAATCTAAATATACTATTGTTTTTTTATAATTACAATTGAACTATTATTTTATCGAGCCCAATTAATATTCAATATCTTTCTTAAAAAGGATACTGTATGTTATACAGATAATTCCATAATACTGCTCAGTAAGAAATAGTCTTTAAAAAAAAAAAAAGAAGAGTGAACCAGCCACATACTTCTGCACAGACTACTTCTTACAACGCACAGATGATTTCAAGGCCATTTAAAATACATATGTGGTGCAAACCTTACAAAAAGAAATTATTTTGATTGAGAAATTTTTAAATAATTAAATATTTAATTTAAGCTGAAAGAAAACTTTCTGCAAGGGTTTTACTCTTTAGACAAGAAAAAAAATTTGATAAAAACAAAATTTTAAAACGTACAGACTATGTACGGAAATTTTACTTTTTATGTATTTCTTTGAAAAACAAATAGGCTCTAAAAAACATAACAGCGTTTATTGCAAGTTGACAAAAAATTTATTTACTTTTGTGTATGTGTGTATTATTATTGTAACTAGTCTTTTGTAAAAAAAATTCGTGTGAAAATTTAATAAAAGAAAATGTAATTATCTCCACATGTGAACCAATGAAATGGCAACCAAATAGGTCAGATAAAATTTTGTGAGAGTGTGTGTGTGTCAAACATTGGGTTGTGAGGCCAAGTTTGAGAGTAATGAAGAAAAGCATGGAAAACCATACATGTGAAAGACAATGGAATACTATTGAATAAATTTGAATTATGACTGACAAACTGAGCAGCCAGCCAATAATACAATAAATTTCTGACCCAAAAGAAAACATATACAGGAACACATGTAGAAACATAAGGGAAAAATGTAATATTCTTTTTGGTGTGTGTGCGTGTGAGAATTATTAATTATAAAGTGTTTGCAAACGTTAAAATAAACTGATCATGTTATTCAAATGAGATAAAAACATAGTGTGAATTTGTTAAAAATGAATCTTGTGAAAGAGGTGATGTGTTCACGCAAAGAATCTTTGAAACTTTGACAACCAATGAAAATATAATTAGGAAAAATATACAATCCAAATATTTCCAAAAGTCACATACGTCCTTATGTTATTTATTTAAAATTTAGTAAGTAATTTTATATCAATATCTTTTTATTTATTATTATTTTCATTATTTTAATTATTTATTTTGTCACCCGAAATATTTATAGAACATGTGTTCATGAATTATAAGTGTACTTGGAAACCAATAAAACATAACCTTCAAAAATTGTTGTGAAAGTGTGAAATCCCCTACACAATTACAAGTGTTGAAACCAATATAATGGTCAAAATCCATAGATTATAGAAGTCATTAATATACTGACAACCAGAGCAACACAATTGTGCTTAGAGGGTAAATGTGTATATGTGAAAATTAAAAATATAATCAAACGGGTGATAGGTTATAATGTTTAAACAATATTGTAAAAAAGGAATATCAACTGAAATAATTTGAACTATTAAAAATTTAGTATATGTCTGTAAGTGTTCCAAGAAATATTAAAATTGAAAAAATTAAAAAAAATGCCACAAAAATAAATTTCCATTGCCGCAGATGAAAGCGCTAAAATTGCGAATTTAACGTGCACAGAAAATTATAAACAAACAGTAAAAGCAAAAAGTCATGACTAAAATAACAGTATTATCCACTGAACTGAGCATATATGAACTGAGATGAGCTGAGCTGAGGTGAGATGAGCTCAGATGAGGCCTCAAAAATTAAAAAAATGCGCATAAAGTAAATATATAAATAGCTTCAAAGGCTATAAAATTGCTCAGCAAAATAATAATATAAAAACTCGAGTACAAGAAGTGTAATCTCACTTCAAAAAGGTGAATAAAAAGAATTTCACCAAATCAGCTGATAAAAGGAACAGTAAAATAAATCTGTTCACACACGTGCAAAAGATGTTTTTTTTTTTTTTTTTATCTTAAAAAAAATACTGCAATTATTCAGCAGTGGGCCCAATTTGATGTTAAAGTAAGCTTACTATATATTTTGGTGTGATAATTATTTGCTAGCAATAGTAATAAAATATTCCCATATATATAAGATAGACATATTAAATATAAACACCAATAAACAAACATGAAATATCGAATAAATGCGATAAAATATATCATATGTATAGTAAAAAAAAAAAAAAAACTCTGCAATCAACGTATTTGAACTGAATGAAAAAAATATATCACTATTATTATTATTAGAACACAAACAAACTCAGGCGGAATGGCGAGAGTTTATTTCTGTTTCAAAAAAAAAAAAAAAAAAAATTAAGCAGTCTTCCGTTTCTGTTTTTTTTTTTTTCTTTTTTTTATCTTATCACGATTACTCTGAAACTTTTCTTTTCTTTTCTTTTTTTTTTTTTTTTTTTTACGTAAATGAACGAAATAAAACTATTATGCACATAAAATAAATTTCGTATGAAAGGTAATTAAGGGTTAAAATTTTAGAAAATGATGATAGGTTTCATCTAACAAAATTGAATGAATGTGGAAAAGAAATGTGTGAAATGAAAAATTACATTAGATGTCAATGTTCACGACCAGCATAATAATACCTGGATTTATGCGATAACATCTAACCGACAAAAAAATATAATGTGTTATAAAATTTCTCAAAGTTTATGAAATTAGAAAAAAAAATAATTAAAAGATTTGTATTAAAATGTAATATTTTAGTTAAAATGGGCAAAGAAAATACTGCGTTATGTTATTATAAAAATTAAAACTTGAAAAAAAAATTCGACAACCAAAAATAATATTAGAATAAAATTATGTTTATGTGTTTAGGTATCCAAGATATACAACCAATTCTCTTTCTGTATAAGTGATTGTACATGATTATTTAAGAATGCCTGGTAAGTATAATAAATAAAACATTGAACCTTATGTTCAAGACTAACAAATTTGTTAGGTTTACATGAAAGTCAATGTACATAATATCCGAAAAAATTAGAAAAGAAATATGTAAATTTGAAAAATTGTGTGTTAAATTTATTCAGGACACTTGCATGCAACAAGATACGGCCAGTATAGATTCATAAAATATATTATGTACTGGATTTACGTATTGTCCTGAATACATATAGTGTTAAAAAATGAAAATTGTTGGAGATACAATCAATTAATAAATATTTATCCTCAATATTTTATTTTATTTATATATTCTGTCACTGTGTAAGTGTCAAGTGAGTATGTACCTATGCGTTGTGAGAAAGATGTTTTTATATAAACAATATTAGTAAACAATGAAAAAAAAATGTACCCTAAAGAAAAATAATATCATTCGATTTCTGTAAAATATGTTAAATTTTGTGTAAAATTTAAATAGTAAAAATGTAAGTTAATTATAGGAATACTCAAATTAAATGAAGTTTAATGTAAAATCATGCAAACAAAGACAATCAATGCAGATCCCCTCACCAAGAAAAATTTGGCCAGTAATTCAAGATAAGGAAAAAAGCATTGAATGCCAACAACACAAGTGCAATTAGCAGCGCTACTAATGCACATTGTGGCACAAAATTACATAAACTTAAATCCTAACATATTAATTGTGCCTCTTTTAATTCAAGGACTTAAATTAAATGTATAAACCTAAATTATTTATTTGTTTAACTATTTTTAAATGAAAGGATAAATAATGGTATTTAGAGAAAAGTGTAGTGTTTTGACAGTTAGGTTTTGAAACACAGTGATGCATAAGATTATACAGCCCTTATCTTTAAGAAACCAATTGTAAAAAAAACTTGATTTAATATAACCATGATAAGAAAAATAAACCCATTATCTTTAAAATTAAAAAAAAATGAATCTCGATAATTTATGTAAAGGTGTGAAAGTTATGTAACATATTAAGTAAAAAAAATATCAACTAAGTTCTCTAAAATATATTGCTAAATTTTGCTTTAAACTATGACCTTAAAAAGTAATAAAAAACATATAAATTTATGGAACAAAAGTATGAGAATAACTGAAATTATCACTCTAGTTATTTTATTTATTCATTAATTTGTTATACAATGGCAGTTCCAAGCAGGCTAAAATCAGTGAACAAAAAAAAAATATATGTGTGTAAAAAGAGGAGAAATAGGTGTCAAGATACCGACTGATATCAAAGCAAAATTTTGCGACACATCTCCCAAAAGTATATGTATGTGTATTTCCAAACTGCCTGGAAAACACCAACATGAGAAATAACTCAAAATTTAATTCTAAAATTAAAAAAATTAATTAAATTCAATTATTGACAATAAACAGAATAATAAACATTTTTCAAAAGGAAAATCTGAATATGAAAATAAAAAATATACTGAAAGGTAATGCAAATTTGTATAAAAATTGCACAAAAAAAAATTATTATTATTATTTTTCCTTTTTGCATTATGAATAAAAAATCAAGAAATTTCTAAAAATTTATCATCACGCGTTGTATATCGGTATTAGCATAAAAAGGAAAATATGAATATGAAAAATATAAAATACTATAATATGCAAATTTCTATATATATATTACACATAAAATTTAAAAAAACAAGTCTCTTAAGAGTAAAAATATGGAAAACACTTACCATACCTTGGCAAGATTTTAAATCTGAAAATGAAATTATATTCCATGAAAATAAGACACAACAAAATTATAATTTTTTCGGGCTTTCCTTTTTTTTTTTTAGAACGATGTAAAAGAGAACCACTATAAAAGAAAGTAACATAATTTATCACCAGCGTAACTAATGTTTTTTCTTCATTGTCCGAAATGCGCGGCAAGAAGTGTGTTTACTCATTTTTATATTCAATAACGTCGTCACAAATTCACACGCATATTAGACGAAATTCTTTCTTCTTCTCTGTTTCTCACTCGATATATAAAATTTTCATTCACATGTTCTTTATTGTCTATTTACGGAGAATAATATTTGATCCATTGTAAATGTCGTTCAGTAATTGTAACTGACATTATTAAATAAAACTAACTCCGGAGCAATAATTACTTCACATGAGCCAGAGACGGGAATTGGAGAAGCGCATCTGGAAATCTCTTGATGAAAGCAGAAAGAAACTACGGCTGGCACTTGCAAACTCATTGCGTTACAGAGCGAAAGATCGGAGAGCAGATGGGTCGAGCGTAACTTAAAAACACAGGCTGCCATTCTCGGCGTATTGTCCCATACACAGTATTTCCCGAAGAGAGTATCAGAAGAGGATAAACTGCCGACACGATGCGTCTAATCCACAGCCGTGCTCCAATCAGTGATATTTTCAATGATTCTTCTCACAATTTAAAAATATGACGAGACGAGTCATAGATCAAAATATATCTCTCAATTGAGATTAAAAAAATTGTAGTAAATAAGTTTCTATCTTCTTAAAAAAAAAGCAGCAATGATTTTATATTAACTCATAAAGTCATTTTAAACAAAAATGCCCCTCTCTCTCACCAATGCATCTCGAACTGGTTGGTCGCTGGTCTAGCACCAATATGTGTCCAGTAGAATTTCTGGGATTCAACTGTAGAAAGGTCCCATTAATTATCCAGGTCCTTATAGCTGAAAAAGAAGGCCGTTGAAACAAAAAGAACTAATAGTTCGCAGTGAAACCTATTTATTTTATTTTATAGAGTTTTCATAAAAAATCAACAGTACATTAATAGTGGAATTTCAGCATGACCATCAGTTACGAGAATGCAAAAGATAGGGGTGAGAGAGAGAGCTACGGGGTTACATGTTATTCAATCAACAGTTGTAGAGCGAATTCTGAAGTTGACTCTATTGCAATTAAGATCAGACTGATGAATTACGCCAAAATTATTAAAACAGTGCCAAACTTTCCAGCCAAAGCTAATCCTTTGTTTGTAGAATAATTTAATATAAATATTTTGAATTTATTAATTTCGTTACAGTAGTTTATGCCAAGTTTTATCGCCAGAAGACCGTTATTTAAGGGAGACACTCAGACTAGGATTTATTGCCCATCCTGTGATAAAAAAAATCTAAATTACCCTTTAATGATATTAGAACGGAAATGTATTGCTTAATTTAGCCTCGAATAAATAAACATACGCAATTTAAAAGAATGAAAATGTAATTATGTATCCAACGGTTTAGAACATGGAAATAATATTTTTTTATATTTTATTTATTAAATGATTTAGAAGAGCTTATAATTTTGAGAGATGTCATTTAAAAGGAATATGTTTTTGTTCTCAGACGATTTAATAATAGCATAAGGGATAAAGTATTATTAGAATTAAGATATTTATTATAGACAAAAGCGAATAAATAAAAGTAATTTAGAATTTAGTTATCTATTTTTATTAGCTATTTAATTTATTGAAAATATGATAATTATTTATTGCCTTTATTTAAAGTTATAATTAAAACACATATATGTGAAGGAACGACTTCACAAGTACGATAGCATCTAAACGCCTTATTCAATTGAGCTGAAAATTTATATGAGTATTATAAATCACTGTTGCACTAACTATAAGCATTTTGGTGAATCTAGCATTTATAGGTTTTTACATGGACACAGCGAAAAATTCTTTGTCATTATGATCTATGGGCTCAAAGTTCAGTAGCGTTAAATAAAACATCGTGTAATATATGGAGAAAAATACTCACTTTATTATGGTTTTATCCCTTTTGTTTTTTAACAACTCCTCTTTCTTTACTTTATCTACAAAACTGTTAATTACTCAATGTTCGGAAAGTCGAGTGGAGTCACTCCAGATTTTTTCATTTTTAACCCGGATTCGGCAGACGTTTTATGGCAGAGAATGTAAGATTAAAAAAAAAGTCTTTAATAATAAAATATAAAAATAAAGTTTTAAATTAAAGACTTTTTTTATTAGCGTGATTCGCACTAGAAATTATGAAAAGATTAAAATGAAGTGTTGTCACTTAAATTTCATACATTAGTAAATTTTAAAAATTCTAATAGTCGTAACGAAAAACTGTTTCCGCCCCTTTCATTTGATACTGGATTTCTAACGGTAGGACTGATATTTCTAATTTATTTTCCCCTCTTTCCGTTTTTAACCCGGATTCGGCAGAAGGTTTATGACACAGAATGTAAGCTAAAAAAAAAAAAAAAGACGAACAAAATTAGTGATTCTTTTTACCATGTTTATATTAACTCGATTTCTTGTTTGTTTGTCCAATACAAATCTTGAAATCGATTTTTAAATAACTTCCCGACTAACTGGACATTTAAAACTTTTAGAATAGCTCAGATCACGATGACAACGCAATGCCTCGAAGCCCGATTTTCGAATTTTTGATTAGTTTTCTTTTCATTAATTAAAATATGAAAATAATATTCTCCTATTTGCTTTAAAATTAGTCATTCAAATATTAACTATAATTTAATTGTTGCCCCCCCCCCCCCCCCCACAAAAAAGAAAAAAAGTTCTTTTTTTTTTATTTTTTTTTTTTATGTAAAAATAAATATGTTTAATTAAACATGAACATTAAAAATTTATAAAAAGTTAAATTAGGCATCTCACAAAAATTGACGTCATTATAACAATTTTTTTTTTTTTTTTTTTTTACGCATTGATAAAGTGCTGTTTATGATGCTAATATATGTTGTTCTTAAAGGATTATCATTTTATTTTTAAAACCAACTTTTTTTTTTTTTTTTTTTTTTTTTTTTGTATTGCTTTGAACTTGCTTTCTTGTCTGTGCAGCACAAATCTCGCAATCGCTTTTTGGCTAACTTTCCGACTAGCTGAAAATTTGAAACTTTAAGAATAGCTGAGAACACGATGACAATGCATTTGTAATTATTCTGGTAATGTGTCAATTTTATATGATTCAACAGAAAATTTAAAAACATGGTATATAAAAAGTTTTTTTTCAAATCTTAGAATTATTATTGTATGATTTTTTTTTTCCAAATCACATATTAAATTATTGAATGTAAAAGACAAAAATGTTTAAAATGCAAAAGGATTTGTAATAATGTGCATGTGCAAAGTACATTCCATTTTCCAATTTACCATGCTATAGCTAATGGATTTCAACATGATGCTGTTTCTCAGATTATAAATCATTAGATATTAGATATGGATTTTTTTTTTTTTTTAAACTAAATTATGCAGACATTAATCCATATAAAACATTATTGATATTAATAAAATTTCGTATTGTCGGCTTTTTCATTCACCTGATTATTGCATATTTTAAAAGAATTAAAACATTTTAATTTTATTAATTTACAGTTTGCTAAGAGCTAAATTTTGGCATGTTTCAAATTTCCATATTTAAAAATTTGCTTTCCGCCCTTTCCTTAAAATTAAAATATTTTGTTAACATAGCCGGGGCAAATTGTAACATTAGAGAGAAAATTAAGACTAATTAAGAGTTATTAAGACTAATTAAGACTAAGAGCAAATTAAGACTAATTAAGATAGGGAGTCGGGTGTACTAGCGTTAACTTAGCCTCCCACAAAATATGATATATCTCGATACCTAACCCAGAGCGAATTCTAATATTAGAGAGCAAATTAGAGCTAATTAAGAGCTAAAATTTGGCATATTTGAAATTTCGAAATCTGTAATTTTGCTTTCCCCCTTCCTTCCCCCCTTTCCTTTAAATTGAAATATCTCGTTAACGAAGCCGGAGCAAATTCTGATATTAGAGAGCAAATTAGAGCTAATTGAGAGCTAAATATTGGCACTACGGAAATTTTTTTATATGTGATAGGGAGTCGGGTGTACTAGCGTTAACTTAGCCTCCCCACAAAACCAAAAATATGATATATCTCGATATCTAACCCAGAGCGAATTCTAATATTAGAGAGCAAATTAGAGCTAATTGAGAGCTAAAATTTGGCATATTTGAAATTCCGATATCTGCAATTTTGCTTTTCCCCCTTCCTCCCCCCCCTTTCCTTTAAATTGAAATATCTCGTTAACAAAGCCCGGGCAAATTCTGATATTAGAGAGCAAATTAGAGCTAATTGAGAGCTAAATATTGGCACTACCAAAAATTTTTTAGTTGTGATAGGGAGTCGGGTGTACTAGCGTTAACTTAGCCCCCCCACCAAACCAAAAATATGATATATCTCGATACCTAACCCAGAGCGAATTCTAATATTAGAGAGCAAATTAGAGCTAATTGAGAGCTAAAATTTGGCATATTTGAAATTTCGATATCTGTAATTTTGCTTTCCCCCCTTCCTTCCCCCCCTTTCCTTTAAATTGAAATATCTCGTTAACAAAGCCGGAGCAAATTCTGATATTAGAGAGCAAATTAGAGCTAATTGAGAGCTAAATATTGGCACTACCGAAATTTTTTTATATGTGATAGGGAGTCGGGTGTACTAGCGTTAACTTAGCCCCCCCCACAAAACCAAAAATATGATATATCTCGATACCTAACCCAGAGCGAATTCTAATATTAGACAGCAAATTAGAGCTAATTGAGAGCTAAAATTTGGCATATTTGAAATTCCGATATCTGTAATTTTGCTTTCCCCCCTTCCTTCCCCCCTTTCCTTTAAATTGAAATATCTCGTTAACGAAGCCGGAGCAAATTCTGATATTAGAGAGCAAATTAGAGCTAATTGAGAGATAAATATTGGCACTACCGAAATATTTTTATTTGTAATAGGGAGTCGGGTGTACCAGCGTTAACTTAGCCCCCCCACCCCACAAACAAACTGATATATCTAGATAACTTACTCAGATAGAATTCTAATATTAGAGAGCAAAATAGAGCTAATTGAGAGCTAAAATTTGACGTATTTGAAATTTCGATATCTGCAATTTTGCTTTCCCCCCCTTCCTTCCCCCCCTTCCTTCCCCCCCTTTCTTTTAAATTGAAATATCTCGTTAACAAAGCCGGAGCAAATTCTAATATTAGAGAGCAAATTAGAGCTAATTGAGAGCTAATTCCTGACGTTCTTGAAATTTAAAATTTCGAATGTGGGGGGGGGGGGGGCTAGCGTTAACTTGGCCCCCCCACCTTTAAACTTGTTACATCTCGATTCCATACCCAGAGCAAATTCTAATATTAGAGAGCAAATTAGAGCTAATTGAGAGCTAATTCCTGATGTATTTGAAATTTAAAAACTCGAAAGTGGGGGGGGGGGGGGGGGGCAAGTTAACGCATCTGTTCGTAAATTCATAGTGCATCAAGTTTGAATGAAGAGAGAAAAAAAAAATAAATAAAGTTTTTTTTATAAAAGGTTTAGCCTGAGCGCTTCATTATTATTATTTTATTTTATTTATTTATTTATTTATTTTTTAACTATGTTAGCTTTCGAGAGATATTCTTTATATTTTATTTTCATTAAAAAAAGTTTCTTTCAGCTGTTTTGTGGAAGTACAGACGCCAAGAATCTAAAACAAAACTACTGTCTCTACTTTTCGAATGTTTTATGATGAAATTGACGTACGTGGATAGACTGAAACTGTAAAATTTATCGGATGTTTGTAGTTGTGTTCATCCGGAATAAATATTTTAATTTAGAAAGGCTATTTAAGCCCCCCCCCCTTTCTTTTTAAAGAAAACTTCTGCTTGTTTATCAGGACGAAAATAAAGTAAAAATGAGTACATTTCCATTGTACATTTTTCCGAACATACACGCATATGTAAGGAAATCAATCCGAATTTGAGATTTTTGTGTATATATAATACGTTTTTAGGTCCGCTGAGTTCATTTTTGCTATATTTACGATGGTGTATGTATGTGTTTAAGTCAACACGATTAAAAGCTTTGTTCAAATGAGCTGAAAGTTGGTACATGTGTTAAATATCCTAGCACAAACACTATTGATTTTGGTGAATCTAGCATTTATATATATTTTTTTCTTTTTAACAGGAGCGCACAAAGAAAATTTCTTATCATTATGGCCTATAAATCCAAATTTTTCAAAGTGATATAACGTCTAAATACCGCATTCGCCTGAACTAAAAATGTAAATACATGTTATAGGTCACCGTCGCACGAACAGCATACATTTTTATTAATCTAGAACTTGCAGTTTTTTATACTAACACAAAGAAAAATCATTTGTCATAATGATCTATGGGCTTAACAACGTATACATACACCAAAATCTCAAAGTCGTATTTTTGACATGATTACAATACTTTCCTTACATATGTATGTTAGGAAAGTAAAAAATTTAATTTTGATTATTGAAGATTTTGTCCTTATCAATATTTCATGAGTATAAAAATATACTTAAGAAAAAAAAAAAAAAAAAGGGGGGGGGGGGTAGTTGTTTTGGTGACGATTGTCGTCCATGTGTATGATATAGGCGACCCGACATTTGCCACTTTGTTTCCATGCTGGTGTGAACCTTTATTATTACCTAAATCAGAACAGCTGGTCAAGAAGCAAATATTTTGAGCAGACTCATACATCATAAAATAAATTAATAATATAAAACTGTATTTGACAGAAATTTAGTGCCAGAATTCTACTGTTTTTGATCAGCAATTTGCCGATCTAGATGCATTTCATTGACAGGATAAAAGCAGTTTGTTTTCTGTAATTATTTTACCAGTTCGAAAAGTGGGTTGTTAAATAACTAATTTAAACTTTAACCCTGAGCTCACTTTTTACTTGAATGGATTTCGTATAGTTTGAAAATATTTGGAGAATATAGTCAAGATGAAAACGGAAACATGAGGTGTGAAAGGGCAGTAAAACACAAAAACTCAGAAGTAAACTAGTATGTTGTGGCCACCACAAGACTTTCTTCTATATTTTTCAATACAAATTCACTAAGTGCAAATAATTATATTAAAACTATTATTTATTACAATTATCTAACATAATGAATGCAAATGATTTTCATCTTAGAGAAAAATGCTAAATATCCAAAGAAAGACAGTTTTATTGTCTGTAAATAACATCTTAAAAAGAGCATTTTCATAACGGTTATCTCATATATCAAGTTTTGTATTGTTATATGCCATAGAAATTGAGCTATAGCCTTCCTGTTTTCGAGGAAATTTTCAGTATAGCAGCACCACCTATTGGCCGATAAGCATTCAGATTGAATCAGCATAATGTCTCGTAATGGCCTTCTCGAATATCAAGTTTTGTTTGATGATACGCAATAGAATCTGAGATATAGCCTTCCCTTAAATTGCGTAAATCGCTGTGTAGCAGCGCCACCTGTTGATTGGTTAACACCAAAAGTTTATAGGCGCTAATTTAGGTCAAGGAGCATCTACATGTAAATTTATATGCAAATATGTGCAGTAGATCCTTAGCTATAACCTTCCCTTAAATTGCAGAAATCGCTCTATAGCAGCGCCACCTGTTGGCCAATAAACATTCAAATGGAATTAGTATAATATCTCATAATAAACGTCTTACATATCAAGTTTTGTTTGATTGTACGCAATAGAACCTGAGATAAAGCCTTCCCTTTAAATTGCAGAAATCGCTGTATAGCAGCGCCACCTGTTGAGAAATTGACACAAAAGGTTGGTTGGCACTAATTTAGGTCAAGGTGCATCTACATATAAATTTATATGTATTTCTGATCAGTAGTTTCGGAGATACAGTTGCCACAAAATTTTCTCTCACACACACACACACACAGACAGACAGACATTTTCTAAAAATGGTCAAATCGTGTTCTAGACCTCTCAAAACATGTATATCCGTCGAAAATCGGAAGTCGAAAATTTTTACGAATCCAATACTTTCCTCTATTGAATATAGAAGAAAATAAAAATATATATAATGAGTCAAAGTAAAAACTGAACAGGTGATATTTAAGAATACATTTGGTCAGGGAAATCAAATAATTATGCAGATTAAATTTTTATACCTAAAATTTAAACCCGCTGATGTAAATTGCAAAATAGCTTTATTATTATTTTTTTTTTTTAAGCAATGGGCAAACAAAAAAAAAAAAAAAAAAAAAATCAAAGTGAAATTCTTAAAATGAGATTTCTCTGAGGCGTCTCACTTTAAAGATGTGATGAGGTTTATTGATAGTGACCATATTAGAGTACCTTCATATATTTGCATAAATAACTCTTACAATTATCCAGTTACAAAGGTATAGTTTATGCTAAATAAATGAGGACTTGAACGGTAATAATTGTGATAAATAGTTTCCATTCAACAAATTTTCAAAATTTAGAAAAAGTATTTCAAAATATGGACTGTTCTCGAAATCACCATAGGTTTATTGGTTTATAGCAATAGCAGACAAAATTGGAACGCAGTGTCTACGTTTCGCCTATGGTTGGGCTGGGCAGGGCCGGCTCTAGGCGGTAGGCAACTGCCTACGGCGGCAAAATTTAGGGGCGGCAAAACCAGCTGAACTGCAAAATATAAATAAATAAAATACTTCGATTATTGAATGAAGAAAATAAATAAATAAAAAAAAAGAAGAAGTAAATAAATACAACAAGAATTTACAGGCTTCTTTGCCCATTCCTATAATTTGAAATGCAGACAAGAATAAACAAATTTCTAAATTCTGTACAGTATGTACAGTTATTATTTATGCAGCCGCGACGCGAAGAGAGAAATTCACACTCGCTGATTTAACAAGCTCTTTTTGTTCTCCAATTAAAGAAAGTCAAGAATTTGCCAATTGTAGGTACTTTTAGCAGTGTTCTTCAGCATGTAGGAACTATTTGCAGGTACCCTTTCTCCCCAGGACATTATCAGTATATCCTATGTATGAAAGAACGTCCTAAGACATCCTCAGCCATAAGATAGGGACATTTTGAGTTGTCCGTTAAAACACGGCAAAATTTGAGTTGGAATTGGCAACAGTGATGTCAGATTTAAAACAATGCTTTATTTATACAATAACGTCCATCAAATTCATTGGATGGGGGGGATAAATTTTTGGTTAAGGTATGCTTCCATTGGCCAATCAGAATTTCAATGCAAATTCAATGAACATTTTTAAGGTTTTCTTCCTGTTGAAAGACCTACTGGTAAGGAACTGCCTAAAGTTTTATTAAAAGAGATGGGAAAAAAATTGGGTTAAAATTATAAAATATGAAAGTCAAGGTTATGAAAATTGCTCAGATATGAGAGGCGACAAATTCGGAGTACAATCAAGGTTTAAAACTTTAAATTTCAGAGCATTTCACGTACATTGCAGCAGCCATTTATTAAACTTAGTAGTTAATGAATGACTGCGAAGTTGGAAAAGTTATATAGATTCCCCAATATCTTTATTTCTTAAAATAGAAAATATTCATGATGCTTTATTAAGTCATTTATAAAAATGTAGAGATAGATAATATGATTAAAAATGAGGCGGTTGTTTATTGATTACAGTCGGCAGCAAAATTATTGAAGCACTTAGTAAAAATTCCTACTTAAAAGATGCACACATAATACTGTTTTATTAAGTAAATATTTGTCGAGTGATGATCTTAGTCTTATACTGTTTATAAAAAAGTAAGTTGATGATAAAAAGAAGCGATAAAACTAAGAAAAATATATATATAATATATGAAAAATGCGGATGTGTGCTTCAATAACTTTGCTTCCGACTGTATAATAAAACAATTAAAGTTTTATTTTTGATCGTCATTTGATACAAAATTTTAAATCATATTAATCCGATTAAGTAAGCTACGTGAAACAAAAGTTTTTGATTTATACCAAGCCACTGATTTATTAAATAGCTCATTATTATTATTATTATTTTTAAGAATTAAGATCAGTTGAATCCTTTGAAAACTTAACCTTAAAAGCGAAAAAATTAGCGACATAGAAAAAAAAAAAAAAAAAAAAAAACTTTGAATTGACTAAATCACGCCATCATGTTCAATCGTAAAAATGAAATTTTTCTTATGAAAGTGTAGATGAATCTATAGAAAATTCAAAAGAAAAATATAAAATATATATATATATATATATATTTTTTTTTTCTTTTCAGCGATCAGTGCTCTGAAGCTGAGATTAAATTTATTGAATAATCATAATCATTCTTTTGAATTTTTATGCAATGTCCACAAACTTAAAGACACGTGCAAAAATGAATTACTACCACACTGTAAAGATCTGGGAAACGACTTAACAGATGGTGATTCCTCTGATCTTAGCATTTTAAAATTGGCTGATAAAATATACTTTATTTTCTTCACTTTTGAAAAAAAGAATGTCCAGTTGACGTCCTTAAATTCAATACCTTCCTTAACATTGGGCCGAATTTAAGCATTGCTTTAAAAATTTTGTTAACCTTGCAAATAACTTTTGCTAACGGAGAAAGAATTTTTTCTAAACTAAAAATGATTAAAAAAAAAATACTTTAAAACCATGTCTAGTCAAAATCGACTCAATGGGTTAGCAATGTTGGCCATGAATCGAGTAACAAATTAGATATGCAAGAAGTTATTCGAGATTTGTAAAAAAAAAAAAAAAAAAAAAAAAAAAAAAAGGTTCGAAAGAGATTATTTTATTAAGGTTTAAATTTTGTGTATTGCACTAGCATTCTTTATTCTTTGCTGTTTAGAAAATATTGTCTGTACTAGTATTAGTTCCAAAGATTTTGTGTTTTTAACTTAAAAAAAAAAAAAGTAGTAAATATTACATGAGTATTATTTACTTAGCTCAATTCTATTAGACCGTTTTTACGATTTTTTTTTTTTTTTAATTTGAAAGTTTTTAAAGCTTGAAGGGGGGAGGGGGCGGTACTTTTGTGGTTTGCCTACGGCGGCAAAAACGTTAGAGCCGGCAATGGGCTGGGCTGTGGGGATTAAGGCCGATTGATTGCTCTACTGAGGTTTCGGAGAAAACCACCGCTTCGTCTAGAATTAGAACTCAATGCTCTAAATCTAACTATCTTTTGTTATTTCAGGAAAAATAAAACCAGAAAAAAAAATTAGCAAATTTTTGAAAAGTCTCTAAAAAGTCCCCAACATAAATTTAAAAGTTCCCAAAAAAGCCCCTAAAATTATTTAGACCTCAAAAAAGTCCCCATCGGCAAAAAAAGTCCCTAAATTTAGGTGCTAAGTCCCCAAGTTGGCAACCCTGAAGTGACCAGCCCAGGTTTACCAACTCCAAAAAACTTAAGCCCCTAAAAGTCCCTAAATCTTTTGTGAAAATTCCCTAAAAAAGTCCCCAAATTTTTAGATAAAAAATTGAAGAAAACTGCTTTCAGTTTTTGTGAATCTGCTTCCAACAATCTAAAAATGCAAGTTTTTTTTTTTTTTTTCTTGATTGGGAAACTTGGTGATATGAAATATGTGAATTTGTATTAATATTTTATGACGAGATTTTATTTTAAACATGCGAAATACGCTTGTGGAAGTTTGAAAAATCTCTCTGTATAGTATGTACGGAAAAAATCTAAAGACATACTAATAACTCCGCTTAATTCTAAAAAAACATGTGAAAATAAAAATGCAGAAATAGTTTATTATTTATATTTTAGTTAGTAGTAGAAATTTTTAAATTAAGTCTCATTAGTTAGATATTAGTAAAGTAATTCGATATTTAAATTTAAAATGAAATAGATTGAAATCATTATGACAAAATGAAAAAAATTGCACACATTATATTAAAAATCATTACGCATATAATTTCAAACATTATTGTTCGGGCTTCACTTCGTATAGTTTGAAAATTTTTGTCCCTCTCCCAATGTAAGAAGAAGCGGGAGAGCCATCCCTTCCGTGGAGGATCAAAATTGTGATGGCATGACCACCTCTTGGGGTGTGTCCCAGATCGTCGCCAATTGCCCATCTGCGTAGCACTAGTGCGACGCAAAACCCAACCATCCATCCATCCCAATGTAAGAAGTCAAGTTCATACTTTCCAACATCCTAATTAATATTCCGTAGTATTGTTAGCCCCGCCTTTTTTTTTTTTTCAACACCAATTAATTTTTAGAGTAATATTCTCCAAATGCAATTACGATTAAATAAGTAGAAAAATATTCTAAAAAGATATTGGTGTGAAAAAGAAGAAGGTGCTAACAATACCACGGAATATTAATTAGTATGTTGGCAAGTATGCAAGTTACGCATATGAAGCAGTAAACCTATTTTATCTTAAATACTTAATTTCAAGTAACTGAAGCATACATATTGGATGCTGCCATAATCTTAACAAACGTAAAATAATATTTATGATTATACGTATAATACAGTCCAGTTGAAAACAAGAATGTGAAGTGAAATGCGAGTGCGAAAAGGAAGTAAAACACATAAATTGAGAACAAAAAATATATGCAGTAAATCAAAATACCGAACAGGTGATATAATATATGAATACTTAGAGGTCTTGCACGGGCCGAATTTTTCAATTTGCTTTCGGGCCGGGGCGGGCTCGGGCTTAAATTTTTTTTGCAGGCTCGGGCCGGGCCGGGTCTGGATGAAATTATTTCCGGGCGGTGTAGGCCCGAATGTCTTATTTATTTATTTTTTGGTTTCTTCGTTAATCAACGAAAAAAGGAAAATGATAAACTATTTCTTCAGTTATTTATTTTACTTAATTTTAGAGGCTGGTATGTCACATTAAATTTTCTTTTGTTAAAAAATGTCTGTAACTTCAATTTAATTGTCTGTCAGCCTGTCTGTTCGCGATTTGATCTTCCGCAAATATTTTTAGTATGTCTCGAAATAAATATATTTTATTTAAAATAATATTAGATGGTTTTCTATTCAAAATAGTATGCATGCCACTACTATTTTGCGCTCATGTACAAACAAAAGAAATTAGATATGTTACTTTGTATAAGGCTTTGTGTCCTATGGTCTTAGCGTTTAGGTGGTATGAAAGCAATAAAAATCCTTCCGCTGTAACTTTTTCACGAAAGTTCTCTATTTCTTTTCTCTAGTGCACTGGGGAAAGTAGCACCATTTTTAGCATATGCAAAAGTATCTTTTCTATTGTATATGGTTGGATTAGGATTAACGATTAAAGTATTGTTTACCGGTTCATGTGAAAGATTCGGATACATTACGTTATATAAGAGGAAATTGTTGAAAGTGTATTTTTGGTAGTATTAACCATTTTAAATACCTTTCTATATTGTTTGATGAAAGCTAATATTTTCGACTCGACTTTCTGCCTTTCTTTGTGCCTTCTGTATAATGAATTTCTGTTTATATATAATTATATTGTAAAAATTTAGCAGTTTTGTTAAAAAACATTCTATTGCCTGGCTATTTAAAGCCTCTGCAAAACACATACTAAAAATCTTTTTCACATAAAGGAAACTTTTTTTTTTTTTTACATATTTTTTAATCGGGCCGGGTCGGGCCTAACATTATCGTTTTTTGTCCGGGTCGGGCTGGGCTGCGCACTGGTAAAAATTCTTTATGCACTGAAGACGGTACGCTTAAGGCTACCGAAACAGCTGTATGCATCTCAAATATTCTTTAGCGTTTCTGACGTAGTAGTTTATTCGGGTTTTAATATGTTTTTTTTTTTCTTCTTTCTTTTCTTATAGACTTTGGTTTATAATTTCAAATATTCAAATAAAATTTTCAAATTGTTTCATTTTATACAGGTCTTCTTTTTACTTTTTTGGTGATCGCTCATATGCTTTTTACTTGCAAGGGAAACCTTTGAACATATTGTCTTTGAAATAGTCACTGTTCTAAAATAATTTTGAACTTAGCAGTTTTTTTCTTTGTGTACATTTATTTGCACTGTCGTCTTTGTATTTTAGATGATTTATTAGTTAATCTTTGTTTAAAATACTTTGCATAGTAAACTGTGCGAAATACATTTCTTTTGACTTTCCGAACATACGCATTACGTAACAAAAGTTTTGTAATCATGAAAAAAGTCGACTATGAGATTTTGGTATATTTCTACATTTCAAGGTCTCATGGGTTCATTTTTACTATTTTTACAGTGTTATATGTATAGTATGAGTGTGTGTATGAATGTGAGTGCACACGATAGCATCTAAAAGCTTGGTTCGATTGAGCTGAAGTTGGTAGATATGTTAAACATCACCGTCAAACGAACTGTACAGAATTTAATGGATGTAGGACTTCTTTTACAAGGACACAAAATAAATAAATAAACCGTATGATTTTGATTATTAATTAAATTTTTCAAGTGCAGTAGCGCCAAAATATTTTAACCGATTGAGCGAAAAACTGGCAGGTAGGTTACAGGTGGTCGTCGCACTATTTGTACAGTTCTGATGAGCACAGAACTTATAATTCTTTTACAAAGACACAAAAAGAAATTCTTTATCATCATGGACTATAGATTCGAATTATTTGCTATTATTATCGCAAGAAATGTACAGATATACATAAGTATGTAATCAAACTATTTATTATTATTTTTATATAAACTATTGTATCTTTTTAATGTGCGAAAGTTGATTTACAATTATGTATGTATATTTCATACTTCGTACCTTATTAGAGAAAATAATAGCATGCAGATAAAAAATATTTTGATGCGCATAATTGATTATAACTGAAAAATAAAGTTAACAAAATAAAATATTCAGGTTTTTTTTTTTTTTTTTTTTTTTTTTTTTACGAATGTTTAATAATATAAAATTTTTAATCTACTGTATCATGTATTACTTTGCTTTTTGCTCAGTCTGCGCATATAGAATCTAAATCCCCCGATTAAAATGGAATCAAAGATTCAACAGAAAATCACTTTCGCTTTTTTCTGAAATTGTACTTAGATATGCAGCGATGCAGCCCCCCTGAAAAGGAATCGCACGAGACGCCACTGGTTACTGATAGCATGATTTCCCCCCCCCCCTTAAGATTCTTGTTAAACGGGTTCGACTGTATCTTTTTTGATGTTGGGGAAAACTTATTCCGAATCTTTGTGCATACACTTAAGTAATACTTAAGTACACTTAAGTAGTAAGGAGATACTTAAATATACTTAATTTACTAAGGAATACACTAAGGAAGTACTTAAATACACTAAGGAATTACCTCAATACACTTAAGTAATAAGGAGTTACACTTAAGTAACTCTCTCGTAATTAACTCTTTGACGCAGATGGGACACCGGTGTCCCTTTTGCTTATTTATTTTTTGACGTTCTTATTACAAATATCATTATTACATGATAGTTTTTTATTATAAAAGAGAGTCTAATAGTTACTATAAAAAATCTATTAGATTATCAGAGTAATTTTTTTACTAAAATAAAAATGTTAAATAAAAGTAGTTTGAAAAACTTTTATCAACCAATTTCAAAAAATTATGTCTAATTGAATTTGATTATTTAAAAAAGATCAGTAATGAATTATTGCTATTTCTATATCTAAGTAATTGTAAATAAGTGCGATTTGTAAAAATATTTATTCATGGGACGCCCGTGTCCCCATGATGAATTTACCTTTAACGCAGAAAGGGACACCGGTGCCCCACTCTATATTTTAGAACCAAAATTAATTAAAATTTTAAATATAACGTTTTCCACTTATTTAGATCTAAAATAATTTAAAACTATCAAAAAAGTGTAAAAATTATGTTTGATGAGAAATCTGCTTCAAAGGGTTAATTACTGTTATTCACATATACGGTAAAGCATCATTTATACGTCTTTAAATGGACTGACATAAAAAGACGTAGGTAGGTTGGGGTAATTGTAAACACACCCCTTATTTTTTTTATTAGTTCAAATTTCAGAATGCAGATGCCAGCACATCTTCATACCTTCAAGGACCAATAGATGTTCATTGTTAATAAATCACTTTTGTTGTGAAGCACCATTTTGTTTATGCAGTTTTGTTTTGGTCTGTGAAAAAGTGAAATACAGAATTGCAAGGATTGATTAAAAATACTCTAAATCATACGAAAAGTTGAAATATTGATTCATTTTCTTTAAAAATAGTTTTAAACATTTTAATCTAATTTATTATAAGGATTTTTCTTTGAAATTCATGACTAAATTTTAATTATTGCTTGTTTACAATTACCCCAGAAAAATCTTGCATTGGGGTAATTGTAAACATCAATCCCTTGGTAACACAACTTAGTATGAATGCATCTTATGTTTTTATTTTAATACTAAATTGTATTATAATTTTAATATGAATGTTATATTTCATTCCATTTTGTAATTTACCTTAGTAATTAGGCCTAATCTATTCTATGTTATAAGTAGGCTTTTTTTCTGTCTACTATTCTATTTTTTTTTCTAATTCAGATACACACATATATATATACAGTCGGTAACAAAAGTCTCCGAACACTAGCAAAAATTCCTATATAAAAAAAGTACACTTAATACAGTTCTGTCAAATAAATCCTTGTCGAATCCTGTTCTTAGTCAGTCTAAGAACATGATTCGACAAGGATTTATTTAACAAAACTGTATTAAGTGTACTTTTTTTACATAGGAATTTTTGCTAGTGTTCGGAGACTTTTGTTACCGACTGTATATATATAACAGAAATTAAGAAAAAAATACTATTAGCTACAGCTATGATGATTTTATCAAAGCAGTGAATGATGTGAGAGGACAATCCTTCTCCACAAAAAGTATTTTATCCTCAAAAACCATTGTTGAATATGCAGTAGCAGTAAAAGAGAAGACAGCTACGTGCAAAATTAAGCAAATGAATTACGGGGAAGTACTGAATTCTACAAGTGTCTTAGAACGTCTAAAAGAATGTGAAAAAAAGATAATTTCAAAAAGAAAGAAAAAGAATGTAAATGATAGAAAATCAAAAAGTAAGAAAATTAATGATGATACAACAAAAAAAGATTGATAGTGTTGAAGAAATAAAATAAAATTCTACGGAAGTCCAATATGCAAAACCCAAATTGCAGCATTTAATTCCTGGAAGTTATATATTAATAGATAAAAATAAGGTTAAATACAAGTATGTCTGGGTTAAAAATTCCATAGAACAAGATGAATGTACAGTCACGTTGTAGAAAATGACATTTCCCCCCCCCCATAAATTTATCATCCATAAAAGCTATTTTGTCAGCACCCTCTATTAAGTATAATGAAAGGAAACTTGTGCATACATTTCCTGGTTTTGTGAGTGTAAAAGAAAAATGAAAATCTAGTAAAACAGTATGTTTGTACTTCAACAAATGTTAAATAAAATGCTTTAGGTTTATTATCATCCAAAATTTATTTTATTATTTATTTAAGACATGATGTACTAATAAAAAAAAATAGTTATTACATATATAAACATTAAAAAACGTTTTTAAAGTATTGTATTTCATGTTATTATGCATTACATTTTGGAAATATATCTGTTTACAATTACCCCATACTATATGGGGGAAATGTAAACACTATGGGGTAATTGTAAACAGGCCCTTATAAATTTAAATAAAAACTTTAATGCAAAGTAAAATGCTTAAAACTTAGGTAAGTGTTCAAAAATTAAGTTTCTGTCATTTTTTTAAACTAAAAAAATTATTTGTTTAGTTTGTATGAATGATCATATTCAGAAGTGATCAAAAGTGTTTACAATTACCCCAACCTACCCTATAAATCAAAAGATATATAATAGAAATTTAAAAGAAATTTAAAAGATAAAACTTTAAATATTTGTAATTCTTAAGAAGGACGATTAAACTTTAAAAAAATTTAAAATACCTTTGACAATCCTTCTACTTGAGCAGCTTTATTATATATTTCGACTTGCATTCGCAGTCATCTCAGATGTTTGTTTTGCTGCATTACTGATTCACGTCTTCATCCTCTTCCACATCACTCTCCTCTTTTCCTACGTCATTTTGTCGTCGATTGCATTACTGATTCACGTCTTCATCCTCTTCCACATCACTCTCCTCTTTTCCTACGTCATTTTGTCGTCGATATCGACGACAAAATGTGGAAGAGGATGAAGACGTGAATCAGTAATGCAGCAAAACAAACATCTGAGGATGACTGCGAATGCAAGTCGAAATATATAATAAAGCTGCTCAAGTAAAAGCATTGTCAAAGGTATTTTAAAGTTTTTAAAAGATAAAACTTTGTTAATTTTACTTCACTACTGTTAAATTTGTAATAATGAAATTTTTTTAATATAGTAACTACTACTGTATTCAATTTGTTTGAAGATAATAATTAAAAAAAGAGATATTTATTTTTAAGAAGTTAGAAAAAGTAACCATTAATATAATTATTAATTTTTAAACTATGAAAATCTCCAAAATAAGAAAAGTCAAATAATAAACATCTCGCCTGACATTTATGTTTGTATATTTTTGTAAAAGTTATTCACATACAGATACAGAAAAAAAATAAAAAAATAAATAAAAATTGCAAGAAGAGAAATTTGATTTAAATTTAACATTTGGATGTATGTGTATCTTCTCACATCTGTAGTGTATCTTTAATCCTCTCAGAATGGACATTTCTACTTAAAATACAATTTTATTGTCTAAAAAAAAGAAAAAAAAAATCTAATTGACTACTCTAGCTTCATGATTTTAAGTTATAATTTTACGTCTCGCAATATTTGGAGAGAGATTTCTTGCTTTACACAAATTAGTCTCAAACCGTTTCAAAGGTGTCTATTTGAGTTACAAAAATTCGGTTCAAACACTAACGGCTGTATTCACCAATAACTTCAACTCCTGGTTAAACACGAAAATTTGAAAAGCGCATTAAGTCACGGTAAAACTTTTCAACAAAATTTAATGCGTTGCTTATGCCATCTAGCGGCATTGTTAATTTACAGTCGGCTGCAAAATTATTCGAGCACTAGCAATAATCCTTGCCAAAAAGAAGTACACTTAATACAGCTTTGTTAAATAAATCCTTGTCGAGTCATGTTCTTAATCAGTCTAAGAACATGATTCGACAAGGATTTACTTAGCAAAACAGTCTTAAGTGTACTTTTTAAATATAGGAATTATTGGCTAGTGCTCGAATAATTTTGCAGCCGACTGTAAGATTTTTTAGCGGAAAATAACCAATCAAAGATTGTATAAAATATTCGTCGCTAGATGGCAGAAGGAGCCGGTCGCATTTAGGGACCCTATATAGAGACCACGGACTTAGAGAAGAAGGACAGTTTTCCCCAACGGCAGCCTTCCCTCAAAAATGGACCCGAAATGGTCGCTATTATTCGTTCGCCGCTAGGGGTCGTATTTGTTCTTTGACTGTCCACTGCCTCCGTAGAAAAGCATTGCGCGCAGACGAAATTTTAGTTTTATTTTCAGTTTTCTTTTTAATTTATTTTTAATATTGGATTTTTTTCATAATGTCGCATTGTTACGCACCGGGTTGCACCTCCGGATATCGAAGTGTTCGAAAAAAAAAACAAAGAAATAGGTGAAAAGAACCCAAGTTTATTTCGTCCACCTAATGTAAGCTATTGATTTTAATGTTTTGTTGACTGATAAAATTATTGTCTTATAAATATTCTATTACTATATAAAAAAAAAAAAAAAAAAAAAAAAAAGGCTGATTTAATTGGTATGGTTCTTAGTAAAATTCTGTTTGATAGATGTTTTTTTTTTTTTTTAATTAATTAAAATGTAATTTTTAGGTCACTTTGCATTAAGATTTTAAAATTTGCGTGCTAGCAGTATTCCTTTTTTCATATTATTCGGCGAAAAAAAAAAAAAAAAAAAACATGCGAGCTTGCAATCTTACGAATTTAAATCATGTTAAATTATAAATTACGTTTTTTTTTTTAATTGCAGCTTTAAAAAAAAGTATTTTAAAAATCTTGAATTGTAAACCGATTTTGGCAAGAGTTAAAAATTGGTAAAAAATGATATGAGTTCACAGTCAGTCTTTTTTCAATTCATTTCAAAATTACTGAGTTTTAAGATATTTAAAAAATAATTTAAAATGTTTTTTTTTTTTTTTTTTTTTTTTCTATGCCACTTTGCATTGACATTTTAAATTAATTTTACAAACTGTCCATCTTTTAACTTCCAATTCATGTTAGATGATGAATCACGTTATATTATTATCATTATTATTACCATATTATAGAAATGTATTGTTTTTAACAAAAAAGAAATTTTTAATTGGTTTTGTCAAAAATTAAAAATAATGATTATGATGTCACAGTAAAAAAACTCCTAAATTCAGTTGAAAATTGGAGATTTTAAAGAAAAATTATATTTAATTAAATTCATCACCAGTGCCACATTCACATTTCATAATTTATAAGCTAGTGTTCTTCCAGCTGAAAATTAGAGATTTTATGTAAAAATTAGAATATTAAATTCAAGGTAAGTTGTTTTTATAAAGTTAGCTTTACACTTAATCTCCGTGTCATCTCGTCGGTGTATCGAGCTATTCCCTAAAATAATATATATGTGATATGTATATATATAAAATAAATAAATAAAAAAGTAAATCATGTATATTATAGCATGAGCATAGTTGTGAAAAAATAAATAGAGTCAAAGACATCCAACAAATGTCAGATAAAACTTCCTTCTTAATACGGTATACATTTCATTTGTAACCAAGTATATACATATTACATGTCTCATGAACGTTCAAATTTTACTTACAATATTCTGATTTAAATATGCACTTAAGGTATAATTTTCTCCTAATCATAAAACATCAATATAAAAAATTACGTTATTTAATCTTCATAATGTTAAATACTTTTATTTTATAAGAAAATGGAAAACATTCAATTTTGAAAAAGAGGTAATTTTAGGGGACACAAAATTGAATGAAAATGATCATAAAAACAGATTCAAAAGCTACTTTACACAAGTGTTGGGGGGCCACGGTAACCCAGTCGGTAGAGCGCCGGCCTCGTAATCGGAAGATTCTGGGTTCGGTACTCGAGCCGGCTAAAGACCGTCGTGTACACTAATGGTGGCTTGGCTGGTGCACGTAAAATCTGTCGTGGCCGCAATGTCCTCCATGTTCCCATCAAAAATTGTACCTCTGGTGGTCACCGAAGCGGGAGAACCATCCCTTCCGTGGGGGAACAAAATTGCGATGGCATGTCTCCGGACCAACACTAGGGGCGAGTTCCAGACCGTCGCTAATTGCCCATCTGCGCAGCACTAGTGCGATGTAAAACCCTACCAACCAACCAACCGCAAGTGGTGGAAACATTTTTATCTCAAATGATGAATTTCGACCAGTACACCTCAGTTTAAATTAATAATATACGGATACCAGAAAAAAAAATTCCTAATTTTTATAGATGCCACTGGACAATATAGATTTTTTTTTTTTTTTTTTAATTATTAGTGTTTGATATAGACTTCTTTTTTTGTGGTACTTTCATGTAGTTAGATTAAAAAAAAAAAAGTTGCTAGACATTTTTTTGATTAAAATTATAATCATAAAAGAAAAAATTAAATTGGCAAATGTAAAAATAAAATTAATATTCGACAGATCTAACGATTTATTTTAAAAAACAGTCTTGCTTTGTCAACATTTTAAAAAAGTTTTCACAAGTACAGTCGGTAACAAAAGTCTCCGAACACTAGCAAAAATTCCTATATAAAAAAGTACACTTAATACAGTTTTGTTAAATAAATCCTTGTCGAATCCTGTTCTTTGTCAGTCTGTAAACAGGATTCGACAAGGATTTATTTGACAAAACTGTATTAAGTGTACTTTTTTTACATAGGAATGTTTTTGCTAGTTTTCGGAGACTTTTGTTACCGACTGTATAAGCTAAATTAGTCTTAGTAGTTAACAAGTTTTTAAAGTAGGTATATAAAAAGGGATTTTTTTCACATGTCTACATTTTGTTCATTGAAGAAAATAGTCCCTTTGTGGGACCATTTTTGCTACAAGGACATAAAAGGAATTCAACTAACTTTTGCATATTTTTTTTGAGGTGGTGGTAGTGTTATCATTAAGACCAATTGTTTGCACTAGGGTTCTAGACGTGAGTAAGAGACTCCTCTGTGGGGTTTTTCTAAGAGATCCTAGCCTATATTTACGCTAGTTTCGGAGAAAATCAAGGAAAACTCCTAACAGTTAAGCCAGCAAGCGCGACCGGGTATCGAACCCAGCATTTCACGTAGACCAGATTTTTTTTTTTTTTTTTTCCTGAAACTTGCGTAATTGTGGACAAAGGCCCTTCAGAAGAACCGCCACGGTGGGCACACCCAGGCCTTGGACCCTAATGCAGTCAGCTGGCTTTAATCTCCAACACCAACATTGATTTTAAGCTGTAAAGTCAGATGAATGAGCTAAAAGCAGTTTTCGAATCCTTTAGAAGAAAATATTCAGAATTAAAAAAACTTCCCAATACAGTATTATAGGCTTTGGTTCCAAAAATAAATAAATAAAATAATTAATAAAAAAATGCTTCTTTAGCTTTTTGAAAGGGAATGCTCAAAATATTATGATTGACTCTGCTTTTCATTACATTGATTTTTATATCGCGCATATTTAAATATATACATATAAGTTAATTTTATTTTTTGAATAAATTATTTGCTTTAAATGAGTAGTAAATAATACAGATTAAAAATCTCTTTAAAGTGCAAATTTAAAAATGAAACATATTGATAAAAGGGAAAAAGTGCTGTATTTCGGTTTATGGATTTATTGGATTTGGGAATAAGGTCGATTGACTACTGTAGGTCCTACGTCTGAAGGGGAGTGCCCTCCGTGGGGGGGTCTTTCTAAGGGATTCTAGTCCGTATGCACGCAATTTTCGGAGAAAACCACGGAAAACGCTGAATGACTAAGTAGACAAGCGCGACCTGGCATCGAACCCAGGCACTTCCCGTCACTCAGTTTTGAGCGCAGAACCGCTCGACCACCATTGGAGTCTCGGAAGAGAGAAAAGCAACGCCTTTGTAAAAAAATCATAATAAATTTTTAAATTTTGTCTTTTTTACATACTTCGCAATTTTTTTTTTTTGTTGTTTAATTGGAAATGCTGGAATAAATTCTGATTTTTAAAATACATTCATTGTTTTAAATTATGAAAATTCATATTTTCATATTTATTTTTTAAATATCATATATTTATGTTTTCATTATACTATTTCGTCTATTTTTTTTTTTTTTTTTCTTTTTTTTTTCGGGGTGGGGGGAGGGAGCGAATTCTTTATATTTATAGATATATTTACATATAATGAATGTTTTCATTCTTGGATTTTGAAAAAAAAAATATTAATAAATAAATAAATTTTTTCATAGCTATATTCTTTATTCCTGTGAAATATCTGAATAGGTTTTTCAATAATTTTACAAATTCGAAAATATCCGCAATTGATTTGTAAGTATCGAAAACCTCTATAAACCAATTTTGAACGATTTAACTCTATTTTTATTTTTTTTTTTCACCCCCCCCCTCTCCCTTCCCTCTTCTAGCCCCTCCTAATAACTTTACATAATCGAAAATATCCCCATTCGACTTGCAAGCCTTTAAAACCTGTCTGTACCAATTTTGAACGGCCTAACTGTATTTCTATTTGTTTTTGCCCATAGTCCCCCCTTACTGCCCCACCACCCTTACCGCCCCTCATAATAGTTTTACAAATTCAAAAATATCCGCAATTGATTTGCAAGTATCGAAAACCTGTATAAACCAATTTTAAACGATCTAACTCTTTTTTTATTTGTTTACCCCCCCCCACTCTCTCCACCCCCCCTTCTCGCCCCTCCTAACAACTTTACACTTTCGAAAATATCCCCATTCGACTTGCAGGCCTCTTAAACCTATCTGTACCAATTTTGAACGGCCTAACTGTATTTCTATTTGCTTTTGCCCCATAGCCCCCCCTTACCACCCCACCCCCTTATCGCCCCTCCTAGTAATTTTACAAATTCAAAAATATCCACAATCGATTTGTAAGTATCGAAAACCTCTATGTACCAATTTTGAACGATCTGACACTATTTTTATTTTTTTGTCCCCCCCCCACCCCTCCCTCCTTCTTTCCCCACCTAATAACTTTACACAATCGAAAATATCCCCATTCGTCTTGCAGGCCTTTAAAACCTGTCTGTACCAATTTTGAACGGCCTAACTGTATTTCTATTTGTTTTTGCCCATAGTCCCCCCTTACTGCCCCACCACCCTTACCGCCCCTCATAATAGTTTTACAAATTCAAAAATATCCGCAATTGATTTGCAAGTATCGAAAACCTGTATAAACCAATTTTAAACGATCTAACTCTTTTTTTATTTGTTTGCCCCCCCACACTCTCCACCCCCCTTCTCGCCCCTCCTAACAACTTTACACTTTCGAAAATATCCCCACTCGACTTGCAGGCCTCTTAAACCTATCTGTACCAATTTTGAACGGCCTAACTGTATTTCTATTTGCTTTTGCCCCATAGCCCCCCTTACCACCCCACCCCCTTATCGCCCCTCCTAGTAATTTTACAAATTCAAAAATATCCACAATCGATTTGTAAGTATCGAAAACCTCTATGTACCAATTTTGAACGATCTGACACTATTTTTATTTTTTTGTCCCCCCCCCCACCCCTCCCTCCTTCTTTCCCCACCTAATAACTTTACACTATCGAAAATATCCCCATTCGTCTTGCAGGCCTTTAAAACCTGTCTGTACCAATTTTGAACGGCCTAACTGTATTTCTATTTGTTTTTGCCCATAGCCCCCCCTTACGGCCCCACCACCCTTACCGCCCCTCATAATAATTTTACAAATTCGAAAATATCTGCAATTGATTTGTAAGTATCGAAAACCTGTATAAACCAATTTTAAACGATCTAACTCTTTTTTTATTTTTTTGCCCCCCCTCTCTCCACCCCCCTTCTCGCCCCTCCTAACAACTTTACACTTTCGAAAATATCCCCATTCGACTTGCAGGCCTCTTAAACCTATCTGTACCAATTTTGAACGGCCTAACTGTATTTCTATTTGCTTTTGCCCCATAGCCCCCCCTTACCACCCCACCCCCCTTATCGCCCCTCCTAATAATTTTACAAATTCAAAAATATCCACAATCGATTTGTAAGTATCGAAAACCTCTATGTACCAATTTTGAACGATCTGACATTATTTTTATTTTTTTGTCCCCCCCACCCCTCCCCCCTTCTTTCCCCACCTAATAACTTTACACAATCGAAAATATCCCCATTCGTCTTGCAGGCCTTTAAAACCTATCTGTACCAATTTTGAACGGCCTAACTGTATTTCTATTTGTTTTTGCTCCATAGCCCCCCCCCCCCCCCCGTTGCTGCCCCAGCAGGGGGCTGAATTCCTAAAATTCCAGAAATTGGTTTTTAGATAGTTGCATTAGCTATATTTTAGAGCAAAAATTTCACGTATATCTATTTTTTTTGTTTGAGATATATAGGATTATGCGAAATCACGTTTTGCCCCCCCCCCCCCCCGCCCCCCTTGGGGACCGAATTAAAAAAATTCCTTAAACCGATTTTTAGATATTTGTATTAGCTATATTTTAAAGTAAAAATTTCACGTATATCTGTTTTTTTGTTTGAGTTATATAGAATTATTTGAAATCACGTTTAACGCATGTGAAATCACGTTTCGCCCCCTCCCCCTCCCCCTTGGGGACCGAATTCCAAAAATTCCAGAAATGGATTTTTAGACATTTGTATTAGCTATATTTTAACGCAAAAATTTTGCGGATATATGTTTTTTTGTTCGAGATATTTAACATTATTTCATTTAATTCTCGCGTTAAAGCGCTCTTTCAAGTCTGAAGTGGAAAGGCATTCGATGCGAGCGCCATCTTCTAAAAGCGACCAAAATGGGGCCATTCTGATAACACAGCGTGAGCGATCCATTCCATAGTGTACATCCATGATAGAGACCCTCTATATAGGGTCCCTAATGACATTACCCTGACAGCACCATCTACAGGAACATGTTGGAACTACTTTCCCCATCCAAACAAAATTTCATTGCCTCACGATTGCTCCGATAAAATATCAAATCACTCTGATGGGAAGTTTTAAAATTTAATTATAGCGTTTTGAAATCGTAACTTTAATTACAATCATCCTGTACTTAAACCCTTTAATGTTTTTCGGTTTCGCGCTAAAACCCAACCTTTAGCATTTCTATTCTGCAACAGTTTATCAATGTATTTTCGCTGTTTTAAACGATTTTTAAATTCTTCGTTCTTCCCTGTTTCGCAAAT
>CAWVNO010002140.1:297200-327200 GCA_963930645.1 Salticus scenicus | reverse complement strand
AAATGAAAAAATTCTGTAAAAACAAAGTAATTTAACATGAAATTCAAAGACAGCAAAATTTTCAAAAACCCTGAATTCAGGGGTAACCCCTGAAAAGTTTCACCCCGGAGTGACTTTATAGAGTCACATTACAGTGAATATGAAAAAAAATTTAATAAATAAATTAAATAATTAATTAATATTAAAATTTAAAAAATAAATAAATAAGACCTTTAGTTTGATTTCTAAATGTTATAATAAATGTATTGTATAAAATAAATAAGTAAACAAGTTATAAAAAAAAAAAAAAAAAAAAAAAAAAAAAAAAATCATCAGCGTAACGTCCTAACATTAAAAAAAAAACTTTTCAAAATCATAATACAGAAGTTATTTTTCACACATTTCTCCTTTGTCTCTTTTCAATTTTCTTTCGACGTAAATACTCCAAGGAGAACCAGAACCGATATAAAGTATAGCCATACAAGAGAAATATAAACGCTGAAGCAACGTCTGTGAGGGTTAACTTTTGGCTAGAGGCTTCTGATTTCGAGCTATATGTCAAAATCAAAAGATGAGTCGAAAACAAAATTTCTCTAATGAGGTTGAAGCAACCTGAGGACATTATTCGATGCACGAAAGTATCTATCAGCTCTGTGCAGCAGAAGCCTCTTCGAACCGTCATTACAGGCAAAGTTTCGCAGAAACGATCTTCTGCGATGAAGTATTTTCCAGTTAAATTTCTACAGAGACCGTATTCACGAAAAAAGCAAGATTTTGTTTCTTACTTTCACGAATAAAATTTCTAAAGACAGCGCCTTAGTTAAGATTTTTCTTCCCGATGTCTCTTGCAATCACTCTTAAATGACTCTGCTTCGTATTCCACAAACAATGAGCGCCACCTTCAGACAGATCAGCTCGTATATGGTACACTTAACGGCCCTCTTCACTTACCGTCGCCGGAAGCCCGAGCCAATGTTATTCTATGGGGAAATTTTCTTTACAAATAACTTATTAACTAATACATATTTTTAAATTTTGTTTTCACATTCAGAAAATTCCCAACTGTTAAATTGACGGACCTTCTTTAAAAATGTATTTTTTTAATTTTTAATATTTTATTTTGAAATTGCAAAATGAAAAAAATTCACATATTGGAAATTCGTATTTTGCAGCTTCAAAATAAAAAATAAAAATAATATTTTAAAAAAAAATGTCCGTCCATTTAACAGTTGGGAATTTTCAGAATGTGAAAACAAAATTTAAAAATATGTATTAGCTAATAAGTTATTTGTAAAGAAAAATTTTCCATAGAATAACATTAGCTTCGGCTTCCGGTTTCAAAAGAAGACATTTTTTTTATCGCACGTCCATAGAGAAAAGGTCCATTTTTGGAGCTTTGAAAGAGCATTTCGTCTTCTTCAGCGCTTGCATTTATTACATTTTTGAAAGGTTAATATATATATATATATATATATATATAATTTGAATCATTTAGTACCATTGTAACACTTAGCAGACAAAAGATAGATGAAGATACCAACATAAAATAAATTTTAATTGAGATTTATTTCGATTAAAATTAGTCACGGTATTAAATTAATTCGAGTACCAATGATTAGTAAAAGAAGTTAAAGTACTTACGCAGAAGAGAAATGACACTAACATAACACATAAGCCTAACGATGAGAGAATTTGCAAAAACTATGAATTATTAGTAGCAGTCAACATTTGAGAGAATAGAGAAAAGATAAAATCACCAAAGAGCTCCGTTAAAAGGGAAAAAAAAAATAGTTGGCATAGGGACTCTGCTCAGTTCCCCATCATATTTATGCTCTCATAAATTTCTAGTGCGAGACATATAATCACGTTAAAAGAAATGAATTTGACCAAAGCTTGATACAGTGACAGAATGAAATCCCCGCCTAATAGGCTATTCACCGTTCACTTCGATATATTTCTGTTATTCTAATTTATTAATTTTTTTTATCAGGGTCAATTCCGTTGTTTAGTTTTTATGCTACTATTTCCAATGCAATAATCTTCAAAATTATTATTTATATGAAAAATTTACAATTTCGCTATATTAATAAAATCGTAAGTTACAAATAATTTACGAAATTTTCCTGTTAGAATATTTGTATTCAATCATGTTCAAACAAATATCATAAATGTAATTTTGAAGTTGTCTAATGTATTTAGGATCCTCAAAATGGAAGTTTATGCTCAATTTTGCCTTATTCTGACTTGTTAAGTAAATCGTAAATTCCAAGTAACTTAGGAATTTTTTTAATTGGAAAAATCATAGTCTATGATATTCATGCTAGAATCCAAAATAATGTTTAAAAAGTGGTTTGACATATTCACGATGAAAATATCCCTCAAGATTGAGTTTATGTGAAATTTTGCTTTATTCTGCCATGTTGAGAAATTCGTAAGTTTCCAATAACTTACGAAACTTGTATATTGGAAAACTCATAGTCATTAATATTCATGCCAGTGTCCTATATAATGTTTCAAAAGTAGACTGACATCTTTACGATGAAAATATCTCTCAAAATTGACGTTTATGGGAAATTTTGCCCTATACTGCCATGTTAAGAAATTCGTAAATTTCCAATAACTTGCGAAATTTTCAAAGTAGCATATTTATAGTTACGGCATCAAAACTGATATTTTAAAACTGGTCTGACAATTTTACAGTAAAAAGTTTCCATTTAATGCACGTTTAAACGAATTTTTGTCCTATTCTCCCATGTTAAGAAAATCGTAAATTTCTAATAACTTGCGAAGTTTTTTAATTCGAATGTTGCAAATGAATAGGGTTCTCGCCAGCATCGAAAGAAATATTTTTAAAAAGATCTGACCTCTCTGTGATCATTTGTTCGTGAGATATCGTGTAAACAGTCTAACAAACTAACGGGACTAACACACTAACAGACACCCTACAGACAGACACCATACAAATTTTGTCATTTTCGGTTTCCTCACACCTGAAAACGTATAAAAAAGTCAAAAAACCGAGGTCGAAATTTTTCACGATTACCTAAGTTCCCCATACCTATAGTATGATGGGGAACTAAAAATGGAATTCATGAATTGAAAATTGGAATTTTAAATGCTGAAAAATAGAAATGTACTCATCAGGAAACTTGCATTCAAATATTTAAATGTATTTTGTTTATTCTGAACAATTTTTAAAGAACTTAAAAATGATTAAATTTACTACTTATTGCATATATAATTATACATATATATATATATAGTCTGCCGACTTAGACTAACCGATAGACCTAGCTGCATCACTCATTCTACTCGCTTTCATTCCATGGATTTTACTACGATCTGCATCTGACAACTGTTTCTGCCTCGGCATCGTTGTCAATAGCACAGAGGAAGAATAAAGTAATCCTAATTGCGTTCTTAAGTTACCTTTTCTATTTCTTGCATTCTCGGACCGCAGAAAATTTGCATGTCCCTCCAAAAAATTCGAAGACCTTATACTATTTTCCATCATAATATAAGATTAATATATAATATAGTAATTAGTTCGTTTAATTTAAATTATATTTTAATAAAAGTGTATTATAATTAACAAATCATTTGCATACTTTGTATTTTTCTTGGTTTACCACCCAAAAAATTTCCATAAATCCTAGTTTAACTGGCTTTTTTATCGACCTTATAATTTTTTCCAGAGCCTTAATGAAATATTCATTCTATGTTGGCCTTATTTTTGTTGGAAAATAATTAATTTGCCACACAGCGGTTTGAGCGTGTAGTTTCCAAAGTATTTATTTATTTATTTATTATTATTATTATTATTATTATTATTGTAAATTTAATCTACATTAGAATTACCAAATATATTGTTTATACTGGGTGAGTGCGAAAGTTCTACCCGTTTTTGGGTATCTATATTTGCAATTAGAACTGGCGTCACACATGACATTGTAATTACGCAAATCGTCGGCCAATAAAACGTGTGAATGCCTCACATGTAAATGCATCGTGTTTCACAAAATTAATAATCTAATATATATATATCAGAGGGTGTAACATGGAAACTGAGAAGTGTAAGATATTGTTTGTAATACGAGTTCGATAAAAAGAGTGCAGCAGCCGCTGCATGTCGCAATGTTTGTCAAGTTTATGGGGAGGATGCAGCAGACAAAAGCACATGTCGATGTTTTTGTAAATTTAAGGAAGGAGACAGAAGCTGCCAAGGTCGAATTAGGAGTGGACGGCCATCACACCTTGGAGACGACAATATTCATCAAGCTATAAGGAACAACTGACACGAATTGTGACAGGAGATGACAAGTGGGTTATGTACCTTAACATAAAGTGCCGTAGGATTGTGTGTCGCCCTTCTGATCCGCCTGCATCGACTTCGAAATCTGAACTTCATCCCAATAAGGTGTTATTAAGTGTGTGTTGAAATAAGCAGGGAATAATTCGTTGGGAAGTCCTGCCACTCAAACAAACCATCAATGCTGCCTTCCACTCTACAGTTAGACAGTCTGCATTCAAATATGGTAGCAAAGCGGCCAGGTCTTATCAATCGCCGCTGTGTTATCTTTTATCATGATAACGCCAAGCGACATGCTGCTGTAATCACTCGCCAAAAGTTACTGGGCTTTGGTTGGGAGGTTTTACCTAACCCTCTCAATTCTTCTGACTTGCCACCAACTGACTATCACCTATTTCGTGCATTGAACAATTCCTTCAGTCAGAAAATCTTTGATGATCTTGATGCCGTGAAAATTGCCATCCAAGACTTTTTCATTCGAAACTGCTGGAATTTTACCGCCGTGGGACTCATCTCCTACTACCAGAAAGGTGGCAAGTGGTCACCATAGCAATGGGGATTATGCACAATAATAGGTACTGTTCAGTTTGCGTTTATTTCTTCTTCTTTATGGTTAATAAAAAAGTGTAGAACTTTTGCATTCACCCAACAAATAATAAAAAAATTATACATTCTTTTGAAAAGTAAACTTTGAAATATTTTCTGGTATTAGGAAATATATCAACGCTTAAATATTAGTTCCATACTATGTATGGGGAACTTAGGTAATCGTGAAATTTTTCGACCTCGGTTTTTTGACTTTTTACACGTTTCAGGTGTGAGGAATGCGAAAATGACAAAATTTGTAGGGTGTCTGTTAGTGTGTTAGTCTTTTTACACGATATCTCACGAACAAATGATCCCAGAGAGGTCAGATCAGTTTTAAAATATTACTTTCGATACTGGCAAGAAACCTATTTATTTGCAACATTCGAATTAAAAAACTTCGTAAGTTATTAGAAATTTACGATTTTCTTAACATGGGAGAAAAGGACAAAAACGGAAACTTTTTACTGTAAAAATGTCGGACTGTTTTAAAATATCAACAATGTTTCAAAATATCCGGAATCAACATCAGTAAATATAAATATGCTACTTTGAAAGTTTCGCAAGTTATTGGGAATTTACGAATTTCTTAACATGGCAGTATAGGGCAAAATTTCACATAAACGACAATTTTGAGAGATATTTTCATCGTAAAGATGTCAGACTATTTTTGAAATATTATTTAGGACACTGGCATGAATATTAATGACTATGAATTTTCCAATATAAAAATTTCTTAAGTTATTCGAAATTTACGAATTTCTCAACATGGCAGAATAGAGCAAAATTTCCCATAAACGTCAATCTTGAGGGATATTTTCATCATAAAGATGTCAGACCACTTTTGAAATATTATTTAGGACACAGGCATGAATACTAACGACTATGAATTTTCCAATATAAAAATTTCGTAAGTTATTGGAAATTTACGAATTTCTTAACATGTCAGAATAAGGCAAAATTGAGTGTAAACTTCCATTTTGAAGATCATAAATACATATATGATATTGGTTTGAACATGATTGAATACAAATATTCTAATAGGAAAATTTCGTAAATTATTCGTAATTTACGATTTTTTCAACATAGCGAAATTGTAAATTTTTCATATAAATATGCATTGTGAGGATTATTGCATTGGAAATAGTAGCATGAAAACTAAACAACGGAATTGATCCTGATAAAATAAATTAATAGATTAGAATAAGATAAATATATCGAAGTGAACGGTGGATAGCCTTATAGGCGGGGATTTCATTCTGTCATTGTATCAAGCTTTGGTCAAATTCATTTCTTTTAACATGATTATAATATGTCGCGCACTAGAAATTTCTGAAAACATAATTATGATGGGGAACTGAGCAGAGTCCACCTATGCCAGCTAGTTTTTCATATGTAGATCTGTGCACTGCCGTTTTCTATCACAGTTTAATCCTTGTATTAAATTTTTCAAGCACACTTAAAATTTTGCATATCTGCTAACAAATTAAAAAATAAACATAGCAAAAAGATAGCAATTTAAGTTTATTTTTAAACTCATTAATACATAAGACAGTATTTTTTTCTCTTTTAATACAATGAGAAAAAATTATTACTATCGCTTCTTATTACATGCCAGAGCTTTGACCAGAATTTCGTTACCTGCTATTGTATTATTAAGTAAAAAAGACTGCCATTTAGGGGTAACCATAATAACGTACATGTTTCTTGCGAAGAAGTCAACAATCAAATCAATGAACTCTTTTTTGGAATATTGAAGAGCCAGAGTTAAAATATCAAAAAAATTATCCTCCGATAAATTATTTTTCATAAACTCCAAACACCTGGATCTCAGTTCTGGAACATCGTATTTATCAGCAGCGATAAAAAGGCTAAAAACGTTCCCCATTGAGAGATTTTGTACATCACCGCAGTACAAAAAACACAGAACATCTCGAAAAGAATCTGGATCGCAATCCTTTATGTCTACAACTCCAGTGGCTTTTCCCTTCATGTCATGTCTGAATGTAGAAGCAAATACCGAAGAGCGAGCACACAGGATGACTTTGTGCGCTTGGAATTCTTGCTCTTTTACTTTGAGAGTGACGTCACAGTGCTCTCCAGTGTGAAACAACTTCTTCAAGTCTTGAAGCATCTTATTGCGAGAAAGTGCTGCTAGTGCCTCCTGTGAGAGTGAAATGCATTCAGAACCTAAAAAAATATAAGCATGGAAACACTCAATATTAAGCATTCTTTAGGTCTTCTTTTTAAATACAGTCAGGGCCAGATTATGGCACGGGCACACGGGGCACTGGCCCAGGGCCTCCAAATTTAGGGGCCTCATTTCCAAAAATTGAGAAGTAATAGTACAAATTTCTTCATTATATGTATATTAAAAACAAAAATTGATTACATTTTTCTTTCTAAACTTTATTAGAGAGCTTAAACAATTATAAAATTTTGTGACTAATTTCCTACACATTGGCTGATTAATGTTCTACATTTTTTCATTTGTCTTGAACATAAAACTAATGATTTTGTTATAGGTTGCTAAAAAAAAAAAAATGAGGAAATAGAAGGTATAATTGAAGGAAAAAATTAAAAAACGCACTATTTTTATTTATTTATTTTTGATTTTGAGAATGGGTCCTTTTGGTGAGCTCTTTAGAGCAGGGTATGGGGGCCTCCGAATAGCATCAGTGCCCCGGGTCTTCAAAAAGCATAGTCGGGCCCTGAATACAGTAATACACATATTATGTGTCTTTCAAGGGAATAAAAAAAAAGGGCATATAAATATTGAGAAGGCAATCGAATTTTTGATAAACAAGTTTAATGCTGACAAATTTTATTCTATTTAAATGCTAATTTTAATTACAATTTATATATTTTTTCATATACACATACACATACATAACGTATGGTTTGTCTTGATTTTATTACTAGCTAATCGTTATTAATTAAAATAGTTAATTAGACATTAAAAGCAAGCTATTTTCACTAAGAGATGAAAAACGTTAAAGTTTTTTTTTTTTTTTTTTTTTTTTTAATTCTAAAAATCATTTATTTATTTATTATTCTTTTTCATTTTTCTGAAATTTTTGAACAAACAACCCCTCTCCCCCCTCCACACACGCACTTACCTTGTTAAGATTTCAGATTTTGTGCATGTATTATTGACCAATATATATAATTATAGTTCCCAATAACATGCAAATCTGATTATCTTATGTATATATATATATATATCATTTTGTAGATAGTTATCATTAGATGTCAGTTATTTTCCTTTTTAAATACTTAATACATATAGTACTATCTGTTTATCTATCTAAATAAAGAAACAAACATGTAAATCATTTAAAATTTTTTATTCATTAACAAATCAAATTTCATTTCTGAAATTGATTAAATAGCATAATATGTCACAAATAATAAAGTTATGCTTATTGTACATTTTTTTCCTATTCACATTTCTTAAGTCAAATGTCAAATATTCATAAAATGAGAATTTTTAAAGGCCTTCAGATACAAAAAAGAAACGACACTGGTCCATAAAAACGGAAATATGCATTTTATATTAAATGAGTAACTACTTATAATACTAGAAATGAAAATTATTTGTTAATTATCAGTAGATTAAAGCTCTAAATTAAATGGGAATAGCTAACCTTAGGAGCAGAAAATTAACATGGATTTTTCTTCCGTAAAGCTTTATTTTTTGCGATAGTTGATCGAAAGCCGCTATTACATACATAAGCAAAGCAATTCTTCGCCATTATCACTTTGTGGGCAATTTAAATTAATTAATAGCAATTAAAATCTCAAATTTCCCGCATACTTCTCGTGTAAACGATGAGTCTAGTTAGGGACCCTATACAGAGAGAGACTGGACTTTGGCGCGCCGGCTTTTTGACGAAATTCTCCATTTTAGTGCCAGTTGCTCCATTGCTTATCATTACGCTGAGAAGAAATTTCGATTATTTTACGTCATAATCGAAAAAGAACTTACTTATTACATTTTTACTTTGTTGGAAGATTAATTGCTTTAATTTTAGAATAATTTTAAAAGATAAAAATGCATAATTATTTATTTTATATCATGCTTTAAATACTTTGAATTCTCTTATTGTATGCTGTTTTACGTATTTATTTCCTAAATATCAGATTAAATACATTATTTATTTTCTAGCTATTAGTTTTTAAGTACTGTTTTGCAATATATTTAATATGTTAGATCTCAATGTATTTTTCTGATATATTTTAAAATACATATTTAAAATAACTATATAAAAAGATATTTTTTAATTATTTGCTAGTACACAAAATGTATCAGATTTCTTAAAATAAATTGATAAAAATAAAGAAAATAAGGTGTATATTATTTGTTAGCATATGAAATATAAATTTCTTTTAAATAATAATTGCCATAATAAATTTTATAAATAATATTTAAATAAGTTATTATTTTTATTTATATAATATTTTTAAAAACTAAAAAAAAAAAAAAAAAAAAAAAAAAAATCAATGAAATAAGCAAATGTAAAATAAATAAACACTTTTTTAATTTCTAAAGACATTAGTTAATATTTTTACAAATTATTATTAATTAAATTTTTATTTTTAATATTTAATTAAGTCATTATTATTAATAATGCGTAATTGAAATAAATAAAATATGTATTTTTAGCTTGCAATTTTTTGATTATTTGCTAGTACGCAAAATGTATCAGATTTCTCAAATTGTTAAAAAAACAGAAAATAACGTTTATATTATTTGCTAGCATATGAAATATAAATTTCTTTTAAATAATAATTGCCATAATAAATTTTATAAATAATATTTAAATAAGTTATTATTTTTATTTACATAATATTTTTAAAAAACTAAAAATTAAAAAATCAATGAAATAAGCAAATGTAAATAAAATAATTAAAAACATTTTTTAATTTCTAAAGATATTAGTTAATATTTTTACAAATTATTATTAATTAAATTATTATTTTTTATACAGTGAAACCTCTCAAGTTGGACACCCCTATAAGTTGGACACCCCTCTAAGTTGGACGCTTTTTCTCGGAACGGAATGTATCCATTAACATTATGTCTAACCCCTATAAGTTGGACACTTTTTCTTGGAACCGTAGGTGTCCAACTTAGACAGGTTTTACTGTATTTAATTAAGTCATTATTATTAATAATGCGTAATTGAAATAAATAAAATATGTATTTTTTTAGCTTGTAAAAATATTACGTAAATATTTTTATAAAATAATAAAAAATAATTTCTGTTCCAGTTTCTAGTTTTACTTACTCATGAATTACTTGACAAAAACTAAGATTACCATATTTTTGTTAAAAATTTTTCCAACTTTTTATATATAGAATGTATGTCCTCAGAAAAAATAAGGTAGAATTACTTTCACTAAGGTAGAATTACTTTCACAATCAACGTATTTAACTTAATATAGAAATATACAAAAAAAAAAAAAAAAAAAAAAAAATTCCTCTGTTTTCCGATCGGAGTTGAAAAAGTAATCCATGTCGAAGGTTAAAACAAAATTCGTTTTTCTTAAAATTCTTTTTTTCTAAGACGAAAAAATTACATATTTATATTCTGCATTACTTTCTGCACAAATGTAGTACAATTTTCTTTCATTTATGTTGTATAGTAAAGCGTCAATCGCGAAGAAAAAAGCATTACGTTCTACGGTGATCGCTCCGAATTGGCACTAAGATGGCCGACTTTCGGTCAATGTCCAGTCTCTCTCTATATAGGGTCCCTTAGTTAGAAATCCTTTAGTAAACCAGAGATAAGACAACAGCTCAGTGCGCTTGCGCAGTGGACGGAAAAAAATGGCGGGCTGATCAAATTTCGTCCAAACTATGGCAACCTGGATTCCTAACCTTGGCGCATAAACGCAGTATGGGCTATTTATTTGTATGTTTCATAAGTGGTTTTGTTTGAAGGTGTTCTAGTGCAGTGGTCGCCAAGAGTATGTTGGCGCTGCAGCCTTCCCTCAGGCGGTCGAAAGTAGCTTTGGACGAATCAGGATTCATTGCCAGCATTGTCGTATCTCTAGTTTACTGAAGGATTTCTACCTTAGTATATTCGGAGCGCCCCCTATCACCCACTTTCTCTTTAGGTCCGTTTTTCAATGCTTACCGCCATTACCGTTCCCTCTCCTCTTCTTTGTCTCTCTTTTACCGCATCCTATAACTCTAACCACGCTCCTCAACAGAAAATGTCTGTTTTCTACACTTAAGCTTTTCGTGCTTTACACATTTGTTCTGATACATCTAGTTTTTCGAAAGAAATTATTTAAAATCTCTTGCTCTTTCTCGAGGCTGTAATCCCTCTATTATCGATAGAGCTCTATATAAATTCAAAAATTCCAAACTGTCTTTTTCCAAACGATCACGATCTTATTACAGTAGCGTAGTTGCGAACATTTTATTTTATTCCGGAGCATTTTTAGCCACGCCTCTAATTTTACCACTCTATTTTTATAGCATTTTCCTCCAATATATAACTATGATAAAATATGATAAATTTATTCTTTAAAAAATAAGTGGTATGGAATAGAGCCGGGGCTAAAAACGCAGCGGAAGAAATTAAGATAATGGCAACTCTGCCAGTAGTTTTACCTTTCTGGTCATCACTTTCTTTTAAAATTCTAAAATTCTTTCACCGTTTGGTTTTAATGTCATTTACAAACCCGTCAACAAAATTAAATTATATTCTCTTAAAGATCCCATTCCTACTGAAAACCGTTCTGTCATTTATTCAGTAACTTGTTCCTCGTATAATTTAAGTTATATTGGTCAAACTAGGAGGTGTCTGAATTATAGAATACATGAGCACCTTCGGAATGTTCGTACTAAAAAGATTTCGAAAACTTTTATTGCTTCCCACAGCTTACTCAGGTAACATAGTTTTTCGTTTTGATTTGAATTTTATAAGATTTCTTTAAATTTTTATATTCTACTTATTTGTATGGTGCTTGGAATTCACTCACGTAACTTAGTTTTTCGTTTGGTTTAATTATTTTACCTTTTTTTTTTTTTTTTTTTTAACATTATTATTTCTTTTCTTCATTCACTTTTATATTTCTGGTCACACCAGTATGTATACTTTCATTCGACTTTGTTTTTGCTCTTTAGTTGAGTCGGGTTTTTGTGTTACCGCTTTTTGTATGCAGCATTCGTGCCTATTTTGCTCACCTGAGAAAGGATTGTGTCTTCTTTTGATCCGAAACAGTTGTTGCCAGTATTTGCATTTTATGGTGTTTATTCAATGTTTTATATTTATTACTTTTGAATGCCAGTTCTGTGGTGTGTTTCTATAATTTACCCACCTTTCACTTCGATACATTTACCTTATACTAATTCGTTAAGTTATTTTATTGTAGTAAATGTCGTAGTTTAGTTTTTATGCAATTCCATACTATTTCAAATGCAAGAGTTCTCTTAAAGCAAATTTATATGAAATGTTGTTTTATTTTGCTATGTCAAGAAAATCTTAAATTTCGAATAGCTTGCGAAATTTTAAATTAGAATTGTAAGGTCGGTAGTGTAGTGGACTCTTGTCCGACGTTTGTCTACGACAACGGCTAAGTCGGTCATATCACACGGTAGCATATATACTCAACACAACATTATAGTAAACATGTTCACTATGCTGAACGAACGAGAAACCGGTCAGCTGTCCGTAGGGTTCCCCCGAATTGATAGCGTGATGTATTCCCTTCTCTAAAGGTATTCCAGGAAAAAATCCTGTTTATTTCTCCTATTGGTCAATTTTGATCAGCACGCTCAACATACTCAGCTTTTTCTAAACGGTTTCGTAAAAGTTGATCATCCGAAAAGGAAAACTTGCTGTCCTTGAACAAAATCAGGCTGAGTATGTTGGGTATAATGCTGTGTTTAGTAAAATGCTGAACGAAAGTCTCCCGTGTGATATGGCCATAGGAGTCTGGATAAAAAAGTAATATTTCGGTAGTTGAGATTGAGTTGTGCTTAAGTAGCTTGATGAGTATTGTTATGCTTCAGAGCGAGTATTCGTGAATAGAAAACTGAATCGGCCGGGAATCCGCGAATCTGTTGGAAAGTCACGGTATCTATGTAGAGGAGTGCAGCATCCGTCTAACTTCTGCTATTCTGGGGTGAGATATTTCAAATAATCTAAATTAGTTATTATACATTTATTTGATAAAGTATTTAAATCCGCTGCCTGAGGTATCAAAATCCAGATCATCCTCCAATTATTCTCGATGAATAAGCTCTTAGTTTTATTTATATATATCTCAGTCTCGGTGCTAATTTCGTATTTAATACTAAGTTAATAAGTTAATCATTGAGGAATGGAGACCACATATTCCTCACAGAATAAATAAATTTACTAAAGTAGTTTTTCCTTCACAATATTTTTAGGCATTATAATGTTAATAAATCACCTCGAAAAATGTACAAGGTAATGTTTATAACATAAATATGTATTTAAAAGAAGAAGAGCTGTTCAGAAATATAGCTTTACCATTAAAAAAAAAAAAATCGTGTTTAATGTCATATATTAGTTTACAGTGTGTGTAAAACATAAACAAAGCGAAAAGCAATTTCTTAAAAATTCATTATATAATGTCAAAATATAATTCCGGCCTGGTGGAATCATAGACCTTATATAATAGACCATGCATCCCCTCTCGTTATCTGCCTGCGACATGAAGTAGCTTCGCCAGCGAAATTATCACGTGATGCAGACCAGGAGAGAGAGACGAGAATGAATATTATGTGATTTTTCGATAGGAAAGAAAGTAGTTTTGAGTTTTTTAATTTCTGTATTGTACACACACTTTATATTTAAGCCTTTTGATTTACGCATCGTTGGAAAGCTAAAATGTCATATGATTAATTATAAAAAAATTCTTTTGTGAGAAACCATTCTGAAGGGGAGAAATTTTTGTTTGAATTCTTACAAAAAGAAGTGCTTTCTTATGGAAAAATCACCCTCAACTCTCTGTCACGTGACATACATCGCTGACCGCAAAGGATGAAGGTTTCAGATTACACCCTCATGTTGAAGACATTCACTATAAGGGGAAGTCCTATTGGTGGCGTAGTCTATATATATATAAGGTCTATGGGTGGAACAGTCGGTTGGGAGCAGTCCTCTAGAGCCCTGGGTCCCAGGATCGAATCTCGGTTCTGGCGTGGATAATCGTGGTGTCTTTTATATGTGAAGTATAATAGAAATTACGTCATTGTGAAATTATATTATGTAATATGCATCATTCGAGACGAAAGTCTTTGTAATTATAGGTCTCAAAAATGTTGAAGTGAAAAAAAAAATATCAAAATAGAATAAATGGAAATAGGTTAGGTGTTTGAAAAATTAATAAAAGTAGTTATAGTTATTAAAAGTAAAGTTATTTCATGAACAAAAAGGTGAAATTGAAACCTGAAAAAATAAATAAATGCGATTTCTGCGTACGAGAAGTATTTAAAAAAAAAAAAAAAAAAACCTCCAAAATTTTCCTTATGAACAAATACTACTACTACTAATAATAAAAGTAATAATAAAATTGAAAACTGAAAGCATTTGTCTGTGGAAGAGCAAAAACAGACATAAAAACAATTGAATTCCTACAATTTAAGAGCGGACAATACCTAATCTCGCCGGCAGCCTTCGCCCGTGTTATTCTATGGGAAAATTTGTTCACATAATTACTCATTACCTAATGAATATTTTTCAATTCTGTTTTCACATTTAGAAAATTCATAAGCGTTAAATTAGTACTTCTTTTGCAAAAATTGATTTTTTAAAATTTTAGTATTTCATTTTGCGACTCGAAAATGAGAAAAATGCATTTTGTGAAAAATCGCATTTTTGAACTCAAAATTAAAATGTAAAAATTAAAATAAATGAATTTTTCAAAAATGAGTACTCATTTAACGGTTATGAATTTTCTGACTGCGAAAACAGAATTAAAAAATATTCATTAGGTAATGTGTAATTGTCGCAACAAATTTTCCCATAGAATAACATGGGCGAAGGCTGCCGGCGAGATTAGGTATTGTCCCAAATTCACTGAATTTTCCCTGTCTCTTTTAGAAGTGACACGCAATAACGCAGCATTACAAGTCTACTGAACATATTTAGGGTTATTAATTTTATTAACTAACAGTTGAAGAAAAAAACTATAAATGATTCATTATAAAGTACTAAAATTTTAAAAAATATTTGATTGTGAAAAAATTTTCCATTTTATTACCAAAAAATTTCAAAATTCCCTGAATTTTCTCTGTTTTTGCAATAAATTTTGAAATTCCCTGAGTTTTCCCTGTCTTTTAATATATTTTCAAATTTTCTGAGTTTTCCAGGTACCTTAGCAACCCTGCTAATATTTCTAATAGGCAAGATTTTTTTTTTTTTTTTTTTTTCAAATTTAATTTTGCTTATACATTTTTTTTTTTTTTTTTTGACAAATGACATACTGGCAACATCCTAATTATTATTCCGTCGTACTAATAGCCCCGCCCTTTTATTCACACCAGTATATATATATAATATATATTTAAGTAATTTTCTTCTTATTTAATCGTTATTTCGAGAACATTTCTCTACAAATTTCATACTTGCCAACATCCTAATTATAAATCAGAAGATTTTTAATACACGCCCCTATATCTACACCACTTTATTTTAGAGTAATTACCGCCAAATATAGTTACGATTAAAAAAGTATAAAATTACTCTGAAAAAAAAAAGACTGATGTGGGAAAAAAGGCGGGTATTAAAAATCTTCCGATTATTAATAAGATGATTGACAGGTAAGAAATTTACTGGTACGAAGAAAAGTGCGGGATTAACAATACTAGGGAATATTAATTAGGTCGTAGGCAAGTATGAAATAATTTAAGCATATCTCATATTTTCGTTATTCCACAGAGGACATACCTGAACCATTCATGGAGTTGAAGAGGTCTGTTCTAAACTCTATGGTCACGATATCAGCAGGAAAATGTGAAGAAACCATACGAAGAAATTCATCCACGGTACGAGGCATGGGAATATAAGACGGCCATTCAGCAGATAAACCTACATGAAAGCTCGATGGGTCAAGCAGGTTGTGAAAATTCAACATAAAAGGCTCAAAGACGTCTGAATGTTCTTGATCCCAAAATATTTTCCCTTCGGTGTTTTTCAGGCTCAATGAATAGGTCAAACTTTTGGGAGGACCAAATGATTCTAGAACGAGGGCAATTTTTATGCAGACAGAATCTGAATTTAACAAAGCACCAGTAGATAGGTGCCAAGACAAATCGGCGAATGTAAATGAAGGACTATAATGAGGTGCATCTCCGTTGAAAAGTGATGAAAAGTTATGTATTTTCCAATCAAGGATAAATTCGTTTACTTCTTGCAGCTCTCCAGTGGTTTTCTTGCTAGAGTAGCTCATATTATAGCTTTTTTATTCCAACGTGAAATTCCAATTAACTTTATTTATTTTCTAGTAGTTCACCTGAAAAGAAAAGATATTTGTAGATATATATATATATATATATATATATATATATATACATATATATATATATATATATATAGATAGATAGATAGATAGATATACAGTTACGTGCAAAAGTTTCAGGCCAAACATTGTTTCGTTAATAATTGCTGTATGAATAAAAAAAAATTGTAGTATTATTTTGTAAAGTAAAACAATTATATTGCCGAACTAATCAACTTTCAAAATTATTTAACAAAACAATATTAAATTATAACAAAACATATAAAATGTATGTGATCAAAAGTTTCAGGCTAAACAAACTTATGAAAAAGAAACTATCAGAATAGCAAAAAATATTTTTTTTAACACATCAGAAGGTCAAATATTATTAATATCTTGTTGACATGCCCTTTGAAGCTATAAAAGCCGTGCAACGATGAGGCAATGACTCTATTAAAACCTTAATCCTTGTATGGATATTTTTTTATCCTTTCTCTTGAATTTTTTCCAATAAATGACTTTATTTGAAGAATTAATAGCTCCTACAAATACTTTTAACTCTTCCCATAAATGTTCAACGGTTCTAAGTCAGGAGATTGATTTGGCTATTCATGAATACGAAATTTTAACGTTAAAAATGTCTTGAATTAGTCCAGAACAAAGTATGCCGTCATTATCTTGTTGCAGAATCAACCCTCATGGCACATTTCAGAGTTTACAGGATGTATTCAGTCCAGTCCGTTAAGATGTTTTTATAAATAACTTTATCGATAGTGCCTTTTATTGTCATTAAAGGATCAACGCCTTAAAATTACCATCCCCCCCCCCCCACACACACGCACAATGATGTTTCCTCCTTCATGTTTTACAGTCAACAGTCGATATCTAGAATTATACCTGGCATTGTCTGGTAGTCGAACACGTCCCTTTTCGTCATTTTTCAAAAAAGATTAATCTTTCTTTCATCTGAAAATAACACATTTTTTCCAATCTTCGACTGTCTCATATTCATGTAAAATTCATGTAATATTCATATTCAGATTAAAAGTATAGAAACGATTAGTCGATTTAGGTGCTACTGAAATATTAATTGAATGCATTAATTGATAGTCATTAATCTTTAAAAGCTTATAACAATATTAAAAAGGTGACTTTTAATTTTAACGTTAATCATTTTTAAATGTCAGTTTATTTTTAACTATCAAAAGTGCGTGAGCAAGCGCCATCTTACGTGAAAAAAGTGATTTACTATTAGGTAAAACAGAAAAAGTACGGTTTAACTTTCAATTTTACTTAGTTGAGTTAAATTTTTATTCTTAAGCAATCTCATCCAAATGCCAACCTGTCATGATTAAGACATCATGATTATTGGTGGAATAATTATTATTTATTTTAGGTTTTTTTTTTTTTTTTTTTTTAATCTTTAGATTTTAATAATTTTAATGAAACCACCAAACTGGATTATGCATGTAATGAAATCTATATCTATATCTATATATATTATTAGTGCACTTTAAATTTTTATTATATTATGCTTATCGATTCAAAATGAATGTAAATGTAGAAAAATAATCTGATGTTGCATTCATAGTATTTCCTTTCACTTTTCCATTACTACAGAAATATTACTATAATTTAAAGTGGAAAATAAAGGGATCTGAGTATAAACGTTTACAAAGTAAAAACAGTTGAAATTTTTTTAGAAACAGTTCTAGTTCAAGTAAATTTTCGCATGATGGCGGCTATCACCTCTCAATAACATTCCTACGTTTTAATATTGTAGTTATATTCAGCAGGGTTGGAAAGGTTTCGGACACAATAGAAAAAAAAAAAAAAGTATAAAACATGGATTTTACCGTATTGTTGAAACCCTGGGGTCTCAAACTGTCCAGAGAGACAGTTTTTAGTGGAATTATATATCATTAAAACAATGCAAATATTTGATGAATTTACAAAATAATTATTATAATCAAGTGTACGACTATAGTACAACCGCGAAAAGATGGCATACGACCTTGGAATAGTTTATTTTCAAGAAGGGGCGGCCGAATGAAATGCAAATGATGCTTGGCGGCAGTTCTTTTCGCCAAACAATTCTTTGACTTACCAGCTTCTTTGGCACCTATACCAGCAGTCAAAGTGTCTATTGTTGCTAATTAAATAGAAAATTGCTAAATTTTTGTCAATTTAAATATTGTTTTAATTATTTCTTATAATTTTTTTTATCAGATATGCAGAAAATCGATAAAACAAAATAGCTTTAAACATTGCTTATAATTTGCGCTCACATGTATGTTTATTTCTAGTATTTAAATTAACTGAATCCCTAAAATTTGCTCGTTTAGCTTTTAACTTCTCGAAGTATACGTAAAACAGTCCCCCCCTTTTTTTTTTTGTGTGTGTGTGAATATTCACTATTATGATTAGTTCAATTATTTAAAGCTAAAAATATATCATCATTGAATGTTTTGTACATATTAACTATCGTGATTAATTAAATTTCTTCCTTTCTACTTTTATTACAACCATTATATGATTATATCATGTTATTTAATGACAATTACAATAATTTAATGTTTATTTTATCAAAACTGTAATGGTATTAATCATGGTTTCTTTTATTTCATACATTGTAGAAATAAACTTTTTTAAAGTTTAATTAAGTTACTTCTGTCATCCCTTTCTTCTGATAATGATTGTACTTAAAAATTACTTCTCGGAAGCCATTAAGATTACTTTATTTTAAAAAATCAAAATTTCTTTTTGAATATTATTTGATCGCCGAAACTTTAAAATTTGTAAACAATGGTACTTCCAAACACTTCTTTTAAATAGTAATTAAAAATACCTCCAAACATTAAGTTTATCAACAACTTCAAATTATAAATTCACGCTAAGAAAGGGGCTAACAACGCCAAATCTGGAAGCCACTCTACTCTGTGCTACCATGGAAACACAACCTGTCACCTTATTTCATTAATGGAATCTTCTGAAAACACGTGATTCGAGTGCCAATTTATCGCGGTTGTACAATACATTTATTAATTGTTATTTTGTAACTTTTTCAAATATTTGCTGTTATTCCAATAACATATATATAGGGTAATGTCTCCTGTTTTGGGCGCTCTCAGGTTATGGGCACCCCAACATAAATTTTAACAGAAAGCAAATATGGTGGATTTGAATGTCAAACTTGCATTTTGACAGTAAGCAGTTTATGTGCTAATACAGAAGTAAACATTACGCATTTGTTTAATAAGTGTGAGCATAAGAAAAAAAAAAAAAAAAAAAAAAAAAAAAGCAATTTAGGAATATTTTCAGTGTGCAATAAAACGAAGTGAATTATTTAAAAAATGTTAGTGTAATGTATATTCATGCAATACATTCATTATATTTTGTGATGCAATATCAAATACAGCCAAAATGTGGACCAAAAATTGTCTTTTCTATCATTGTGAAAAAGGCTGCCATTTTCACTGCGGTTGTTAGCATCTTCACGTAACCATTTGGGTTGTAGGCACCCTTATTTATTTATTTATTATTTTTTTTTTTTAATTCCTTTAAAGCATGTGTTTCACTTACAACTTGTCAAATATGGTCGTTTATGTGAAAATAACATATTTTGGAAGTATTTTTATGAATTTTTAGGATTTTTGTCCATGTTAACTGCGGAAAAATCAACCGATCTAAAAGAAATGGATTTTAATGCGCCACTAAGGATTACTCAGTGGATAAGAAACCTATAAAACCGACTCCCGGCAATATAGACTTCCTCGTAGCATCTGCATCCTTCCAGAAGACGCCTTGAAAAAATAAGGCAACGTAACTCCACCTTCTAAACTGCCGACCAAGCGCGCTTAAAAAAAAAAAAAAATAAAAAAAAATAAAAAAAAAAATAATAGGAGTCTCTATCATTTGCTGATGATGTAACTTCTGTGTCATCTGTTTGGACTATACCCACATGCGATTCTAGTATTGTTCATTTACATGTGATTCTAGTATCTCATGTGAGTCTAGGTTTGGAGCATTTGCCACAAGGCCTAACAAGAGCCAACTCAATCAAATTCAACGAGTGTAATTGTCTGGTGCATTTGAAGTGCGCCAATATGCATGCAAATTACTTAACTTGCAAGCATTGCATTTCTGATTAGAAGGACAAAGAAGATGACGAATAAAATTGGGAAAATGTCCTCTTCTTTTCCTATTTTGGCTACTAAATCTTTACAAAATGAATAATATTTTTTATTTTCTGTGTTTATGGTGATTTTTCTTCTTCTTTTACTATTTAGCGGATTTTTCAAGTGTAAACGTAGCCGGGTAAACATTTCCCCCCCCTTTTTTTTGGGGGGGGGGGCAAAAATAACCAATTTACAAAATTGGTGATAAAAATTTTCTAGTGGACGGAATCAATACAGTTACTTCATCAAACGTGAGCTAAGGGCTCTAGCTTTCTATTGATATTCATATATTTGCATAATATTTAACCTCTCAAAAGTTATACACCAAAATCAAAAACCTTATCCATAACTGGAGACATTCCTCTATATATATGTGTGTGTATGTGTAATGAGATATGTATATATATAGTATAACAATTATAATATACATATATATTTTTTTTTTCATTACAGAAGCTTAAATGAAAGAATGTGGATAATTGTGTCTAAAAAATATATATTTGTAATATTTAAACACACGGATCCCAGAAAAATTGGTAAGGGGAAAATGGGTAACAGAAAAATGGGTAATGGAAGAATGGGTAATTTGCGAATTGCTACTTGCGAATCATATATAGAAATTGCCCAAAATTATGCCATAGAGTAAAACTATATTTTGAAGACATTTCGTCTTTGATAATGATGATATATTTCATCGTCAGATAAAAATTTATTGTTTTAAGAAGGCTGAATATTAGAAACTTTCACAGGTTTTAGGATCCTTTTCTGTCTTTAAAAAGAAAATTAAGCCCTTATTTATTCCTTTATTCACGTATTTACTATTTATGAGATTTTAATTATTTTTTAAAAGAAATCATAATGTTAAAATCATAATAATAATAATAATAAAAAAATGAAATGGAATGGAATGAAAGAAAGTGTTGGGAACAGGGCAGTTTAGAACTGAGACTATTTTTACTTTTCGGGCAGAGATAAATAGAAAAACTTTGTTTGAATTAAACAATGGCAAGTGTTTGACAGGAATTCCTTTTATTAGAAGCGTTCTCTAATTTTTATCTTGCTACGGAAGTGTCATTCACGGCCTTATTAACCAAATCAGTGGTTCACGTAACACTTGTGTTATGGCCATATCACACGGGACACTTTCGTTCAGCATTTTACTAAACTCAGCATTATACACAACATACTCAGCCTGATTTTGTTCAAGGACACCCAGTTTTCGGATGATCAACTTTTACGAGACCGTTTAGAAAAAGTTGTGTATGTTGAGTGTGCTGATCAAAATTGACCAATAGGAGGAATAAACAGGATTTTTTCCTGGAATACCTTTTGAGAAGGGAATACATCACGCTATCAATTCGGGGGGAACTCTACGAACAGCTGACCGGTTTCTCGTTCGTTCAGCTTCCTCAACTTTTTACGACCCTCAGTGAACATGTTGCGTATAATGTTGTGTTGAGTATATATGCTCCCGTGTGATACGGCCATTAAGAGTTAACACTCCCTTAACCCTGGGTTAGAAAGTTTTCGTATTCATCATCTGTGGATTAGTTGACCCCAGAGTTATCTGAAAGAGTCTCGCTGATTGGTCTATAAAAACGCAATGCATTAAAAAAGTAAACAAGAGTGTTTTCGCTGTAACTGTAACATGCTCATTTAACACCAGAGTTAACCCATCAATTTAGGAGGATTAAATAGATGGTTAACTCAAGTGTTAAATTGCTGATTTTGCGTGGTGAATACCGATTTTGAGATAACCTAGCATATTCCAAGGTTAACATCAGTGTTAAAATTTGGTGAACAAGGCTGTGAGTTAACCTCCCCTCTAGGATGAATCTGCATGTGTGCAAAATCCTGTTTTAAAAATATTCTACATTCGTCTTCAGGTAGGGTGGAAAATGGCTAAGGAACAGGGAAAGGAATATCTGTGGTTTGTATTTTAAATGGCTCGGATTGTCTTGAATGTAGCTTTTTACTTTTTGAAATTTTATACATGCTTGAAAATTTGTTCAAATGGGGCAATGTTAGTTGTGTTAATTATAATTGTTATGAAACGTCAAGTAAATAAACAAGCAAATAAATACGATGAATTTATATATTTTATGAGTATTATTATTATTATTTTCTTTTTCTTACTTTTCTTTTATCAGCAATTAAAAGTTGAAAAATAATTTTATACAAAATTCTCGGATTATCCAAATTATTATAATGTATCCTTGTGTTGCATCTGAAATGCTGACTAGCAAATTTCTGGTAAATTCATGAATAGATTTTGTTACCCAGAAGTGTAAAATTTTTAAATCATATACTTATTCACAAAAGGAAATTGATTTTTATTATTATTATTATTATTATTTTAAATAAATAGAGCTTAAAATGAATCCCTGGGCATCTATTCTCCGATCCGACCGCTCTTAAACAAAGACAGTCGTTAAATCCCACTTTTACCGACTTTCTTCCCTTCCACTGCTAAAGAGCGATTCTCCCCCAAGGTTGTTATCAAAGGTAGCAATCGAAAACAACCTTCTTTCAAGGTCTAAGACATCAGTTATGGTCTTTGTTAGGTCAGTTATGGTCTTATCACGCCAATGGCGTGTTGAAATAGACGCTATACCTATGAATAGGCGTCCCGTCGTGTAAGAAAAACATTGCAAGACAATATGAGTATCTTTATTAGCACATTCAGAAATGCGCTTTCCAAAATAATTCATTTTCCCGGATTAAAGTATGCGTTTCTTTATAATCAATATTGTGTAAAATATTCCATTGCAAGAATTATTATTTGTTAAAAATTTATCTTTACTAATAAAAAGGGATAAAGCTGTTAAGTGCAGTTTCCACTGAGGTAGGTTTGGAAGTCGTTTCGAGCGGCGCTATTCAGAATCCTTTGATGTGGTTAAGCGGTTGGAGGAGGTTCAACCGGTTGTTTCGAAGGGAGAAAGTGCCTGGCTCTAAAGCACCCTTCAGAGACTGGCTTCAAGTTCGGTTTCTTTTGATATTCCTTTGATGTGGGGAATCGAATTAACGCGAGGCAGGAGAGAGTTTCCCTCGGCTGACAAACCTCCTACTGCGATCGAAATTGGGTCTCTTTTGTAAAACAGCAATAAAAAGTAATGTCCTTCATTGTAAATGTGTGCAAAATGTCAAGGGTCGCTTTCGGACAGTGGATAATTTACGAGTTTTTACGCGCTGCATGTTGCTAGTATCTGAAGGAAGCTTAACCCCCAGCTGAGATAATTGAAAGGCCAGAGGCAGATATCTTTGTGAATTTTGCATGCTTTCCTTTGAAGTAACTGCGCAATCTGATAAAAAAGGGCTACAGCTGATGATAAGACATTTGGCTCTTTGTGTCGGAAGCGTGATTAATGACTTTCTGAACCTTGGTCTTGAACCTCCAGTGGAAACCGGCCTTTAGAGTCTACAAATTTAATAGGACAGAAATATACTAAAGTACCACAAAGTTCTTTCTTTAATATGGCTTTTTCTTTTTCTCTGTTTCTTCTCTCTCTCTTTTTTTTTTCTTTCTTTTGCCATTTTAAATTATTTTGATAAGTTTGTTTATTTAAAAAATTCTTTCATGTACAGAAGTAGGATTACTTATTAGAAAATGTAATGCAACTCTAATTTATGTATAATTCAGTTTTTTTTCTGTGTGTGTGTGTGCGTTAATCTATCTTATACATTTACGCTTAATTTATTAATAAAATGTACAATATAGTACGGGGTCTATTAAAAAATAAATAAAATTCAACATGTGAAGAAGATGTAGAAATGAAATGTTATGCCCACAATACGAATAAAATATAAGTAGATTATTTTGAAAGAAAATTAAATTAATTCCTCAAACTCTTTATATATAAATCAGCATTGTTATAAAACTATTTAACTAATTCAATAATTTTATTTTATTTTATTCACAAATAGCTGGTAAATTGATTTTTTTTTTTTCAAAAATTATATATATATATATATATATATATATATATATTGAAACTAAACATGATGGAAATCTAAAAGTTTTTTGTTTTAACTTTACGTGAAATTTCATTTTTTTTTTTGAGCAGCCTAAATGTACTTTTAGAATTATTATGATAATTTTTTAAATATCTCATATTGGAAGCTTGATTACTCCAAAACCGACTTTGTAAAAAATCTGAATTTTTTTTAATTCAAGCCTCTCTCTATCCGTGCTTAATAAATATATTATAAATGAATACTGCGTTTTCACTTACAACATTTTATGCATTTTTATTTAAAAAGTAAGATGACATTTTCCATAGGATTAATAATACAAAGATTTTCTAATTATGCTGAAGGAAAATAATTTTTACACAAACAAATAATATAGGTAATTATTACAGTTAAAATATTTTACCTTAAATAATAAGTAATAAAATAGCATTAAAAAAATTCATAAAACATTTTCGATTTTTTTTTTCTTCTTCTTTAATAACTTTCTGAAAACCAGTAAAGTTCAAAAACTTTTCAGTAGAAGTACTTAAAATAATAATGATAATAATAATAAATAAGTAAGTAAATAAACTATATGTAAATTCAGTTTAACAGCCAGAAAAATAAACACAAATAATCTGGTGTGTCACTCACACGACTTTCTCTTACCACGAAATTTAATGCTAAAAGTACAGATTGGATATTAAGAGTTAAGATAATCAGTACTGTTATTTAAACCTATGTTAAAGTTAAAACAATTCAAATCAGGCTTCGGAACAGTTTTATTTGACAAATGATTCTATGTGACGGGGATACTGTCCCCCCCCCCCCCCCAATCCCCGTTTTATTATTGAATCTATATTTATATAGAATTCGCATCTCTTATTAAGTTCAAAAGTTTATTTAAAATTATTTAGTCAACTTTCAAACTCACCATTCCTTGAAACTTATCAATCTTGAACAAACATTTCTAGTAACAAAGAAATGTATTAACTTAAAAATACATCATTTGGATCGCCTGAGATTATTTGTTTTTAATTTACTCTAACAAACACAGTCAAAGATTAAACAATAAAATTTAACTTCGGTGTTCAGGAAGCCTAAAACGTGTAAATATTCAAAAAAAAAAAAAAAAAAAAAAAAAAAACCACGAAAATTTAGCTTAAAAAATACATTATTTATCATATGGCTAAGAGAACTTAATTTCAATTCCCGAGCAGCTTTCCTGAACATGATAAAATATTATAGTGAAGCACTTCCACTTACAGATAAAAAAAAGAATGTTATAGCTTAACTATTGGTAGCTCTGTATATCTTCTGAAAGTTATGTACACGTCACATGGTGCACATAAATATAATCCTATATGAATAACATACGGCACAACTTGAAGTACACTTTTATCAATTTACAAGTATTGTCGTATTATAATCTAGTACAGACACACAGACCAACCGCTAAAACTTTTGGATTCAGGGGACATCAAAACGTCTAAATATAACAAAAACTCAATTTCGAAAATTTGACCTAAAAACAATACTTTCTCTACCTTATGGGTAAGAGAAAGTAAAAAAAAAAAAAAAAAAAAAAAAAAAGGGAATAAATTACATATTTTTTAAACAATGATCATTTTATAAGAAAAGTGTTTTTCTGATTTTCCGAAAAGGCACAATGTGTCTAAAATCGTCTGTTTCTCGGCTTTCACTACTTTTTAAGAAATTACACATACATACATATATATATATATTTAGAGAGAGAAATAAATTAAACAAAGTTGTCAATCCAAAAATTTTTTTTATTTTAATTTTATATCAAATTAAATTTTATTCATATCATAAATGCACCTTTTGAATTATTATTATAATTTGTTTTAAATATCTCCATATTGGAAATATTATCCTACTTCAAAACCAACTTTGTTGAAAATCTGAAAAGTTGTTAACTTGAACCTCTATATCTGCTTTATAAACAAATTTTAACTGAATATAATGCGTATTTGTTTAAAAGATTTTATGCATTTTTTTAAAAATCACGTAATATGCATGTTTATCATACAATGAAGGATAGATCATTATTATTATTTTATCTATATTGAATACACCAGGAAATTAATTTTTATATCAACAAAATATAGAATATTGGTACATAATTAAATTATTACAGTTGAAGAATATTTTTTCTTAATCAGTAATAAAAATCAATAAAAGAAATTTCATAAAACTTTGCATTTTTTGTAAATAACATTCCGAAAAACAGTAAAATTCAAGAACTTTTCTGCATTTAAAAATTTATGTAAATTCAGTTTAATAGCTATTAAAACAAAGAAAAAAAGAAGTCGAATGAATAGATTACACATTTTTTAAACAATGATCATTTAAAAAGAAATTTTTTTTCTGATTTTCTGATAAATCTCAATTTGTGCTATAAATTGCGAAAAAATATTTTTTTGAAAAAACTATTATCAAACTATTAGTTAAAACCAGGGTTGGCAAGGTTTCGGACACTATGGTATAAACCATGGTTTTTACAGTACTGTCCAAAACCTTAGTGTCTTAAACTGTCCTAAACTGTCAAAGACTATATTTTTTAGTAGAATTATATTTTATTAAAATTATGCAAATATTTGAAAAATTTACAAAATTATTATAATTATTGTTGTTTTGTAGCATTTTCCAGTATTTTCCATTAAGTTCTAATAATATGTTTAGTGAAAGGTACATATCACAATTATAAATTATAATATACAAAAGCAAAAATTTATTACTGAAGCTTTAATGGGAAAATGATGATAATTGTACCTCAGACATTGATATTTATAATATTTATACACACACATGCGCAGATATATAAACAACATGAATAAATTAAATATTTCGAAATTGCTTTAAAAGAGAACAAATTAATATCTATTATAGTTTATATATATATATATATATATATATATATATATATATATATATATATATATATATATATATATATATATATATAGATATATTTACAATAAATCATATTGAAATAAATATTAAAAATGTGCATCTACACAAACATATTTTATTTGATTTTTGAATAAATGAGGAAATATATCTTTTTTTTTTTTTTTTGAGTTTGGGGGGCATATTTGCCATTTTTGAAAATCCATAGACTTTATTGCCTTATTATAACTTTTATATTTTATTTATTTTTAGCATCTTTTAATCTATGTAATTTATGAAAGAATTTTTAATAGAGTAACTTTTGTTTTAAATATAATTTCTGTAAAACATTGGATATGTAGGTTTTTTGCAATATAAATAAAAACAATGATAGAACAATCAAAATGAATAGTTTGTCACACATTTTTTATTGTAAAAATATTTTTAAGTCATTGAAATTTAAATTTTTTTATAGTTATTATTAAATTGTAAATTTCTTTTCACTTAAAAAAGTCCAAATTATCAGTATAAAATACTTTTAATTACTACTTATAATTGCTACTGAGAATATAGGGAATATAATTTCTTATAATTTTAGGTTTTGGACACTTTTGTACAGTTTTAGACTGTTTAGGACACTTTTGGAGGGTAAAAACCACCTGTCCTGTCCAAAACCAGTTTCAGACGTCCTAAACCCCAACCCTGGTTAAAACTATTATAATTATATATAAGCATATATCCACATTACACAGTTGGAAAATCATATTTTCATGTTATCACTTTAGTTAGGATTAAAGTATAGCATTCTATTCGGTTCGGTTACTTTTTATTTTTGAAAAGCGTATTCTTTTATATTATTATTAAAAAATTTCTTTAATTATATGGGTCTTCTTTTTTTAAAAATATTATAAGGGAGAGGGAGGATAAACTAATCTCACAATAACAAGTTATATATATTGATAAACTGATCTCTCCCAAAAAATCATTCACTAGAAATGAAGGAAATAGCGACGAGTCTTCATTATAACGACTGCGTGAGGCACCCAACACTTTCTTTCATTTCATTTATTTTTTTATTATTATAATTATTATTTCAATATTATAATTTCTATAAAAAATATATTAAAATCTCATATTCAAATATTCATCCTTCTTAAAAGAATAAATTTTTATCTGACGGTGAAATATATCATCAGCATCAAAGATGAAGTGTCTTCGAAACATAGTTTTACTCTATGGCATAATTTTGGGGAATTTCAGTATATGACATAGATATAGTAATATATATAGATCTATCATCCCCATGTTATCGAGCAAAAAAATTTTGATGCCGAAAAAAAGTTCTAAAATCAGCCATTAGAGAGTATTGAAAAAAAAGAATAAAAAGAAAAATGAATTTGAAACTGTATCTGGAGTTTTTCATTCACCTTTAGTAAATAAATTATTCATAAATTTTATTTACTAAATTATCCGTGTGTATTCCTGCGTGTGATTTACTCGCGGAAAGGCAGCCATTAGAGTGACTTTTCCCGAAAAAAAAAAAAAAAAAAGGCCTCACTTTTCCCTCTTGTTGATCAATCTATGTCTTATTACTATATCTATAGTACATGATTCACAAGTAGCAATGTGTCATAGAGTTTTTTCATAACTATGATTTCTTTTAAGAGTTGTAGCTAGGTAATTAAAAAAAATAAAATGATGAACAAAATGAAATTGAACTAAAATAAAAGTAAAATAAGCATTTAATGACTCAGCTTATATTTCTCTTTATTTAAGGAAGGCTGTAGTTAACTTAATTTGGCTCACAAAAAATAAATAAATCCCAGGGAATAGCGGAATAAAATATCGCATATGGTGAATAGCACGGACTTAGAAGACGTCCATGGTGAATAGTCTTTCTTTCTTAAATAGTGTTTTCTGAGTTCTAAAAGAAGATTGCATTTTTACATTCCCCGGTTACTTTACACGGTTATATTGTCCCTGTCTTTCAGTTTTGCTTTTGACGCCAAAGTAGCATGCGTTTTTTTTGCACCTGAAAATAAAAACAAAAGCTACATTCTTCCCAGACTAATAGTGCTTCCCTTTATTTTGTGGCGTGTGACGAAGTTTTTATGTTTAAATATTTAGAGAGCACACGAGTTCCTTATAAATACATTAAGATTTCTTAGTCGAATTTGATTATGATTCAATAATTTTCTTACAATTTATATATTTGGAGAGTAAAAATCATGTTTTAATAAAATAAATATAAATCATATTTAAAGGAAAACAAACAAACCAAAATGAGTATTTTTTTCTTACTTTTTTTCTCGTTTAATTAACTGATTGCAGTTTCTTAATTATATACACTATGATACCAAGAAACTCTGTTGAGTTATGAAATACACTACTAATAGATTAATGCTGCAAGGAAATAAATTTTAAAATGAAGAAATCGGTACTTAATATTATTGTATTATAAAATTATTATTATTATTATTATTACTATTATTTAAGTAATAGACTATCTTATTTAAACTGATTACACCTTAATGTATGATTATAGTATACTGCAAATACTTTTACTAGAATTTTACATGAAATAATTATACCTTTTTTTCC